>CM064560.1:12134791-12387291 GCA_032716605.1 Paralithodes platypus | reverse complement strand
TTCTGACCCCCTATACCCCTAGCCAGTACAGTCTTTCCTCGTCAGCTGACTTCCTGGAGATTTTGAGAGACGCCCCTCCAACTGACGACCATATCATCGCCTCCCTAGATGTAGAGAGTCTCTTCACCAACGTGCCTGTGGACCGCACCATTGAGCTCGTCCTACATCGAGTCTACCACTGCCCTGACAACACACCCTTAGACCTCCCTGAAACAGCCCGGAAGACGTTGCTGGAAATATGCACCAAAGAGGCACCCTTCACCTTCCCGCGAGGTGACATGTACCAGCAGATCGACGGTGTGGCAACTCACACCGATGAGTTTTTTAAGGTGGATCCCTCCTGTCTTCGCGTTGATGGCGGTGATGGTGGTGTTGGTTTTCCGCTTTATTTCCTCGGTGGGGTTACGGGTGATTTTCTGGAATTTTGTAGAGTCGCTTAGGATGTGGTCCATCTTCTGCAGGTATTCATCTTTGTCGTGGATGACCAGGCTGGCAGCATTATCGGCTCGTCTGATTATGATATATGATTATGATTATGGTACAATCACGACATGCCTACTAATACAAACACTGAATACATAAATATTTACTATAAAAACCACATGTCCTCAGATCACAAGACAGACGAAAACATAATGAGAGACATTATCAGCAACAACGTTAAAACTACGAACCCTGACCAACACCTTAAACTTATCATATACTACAAATCAAGGAAAACCTCACAACTAGTCCCATTGCCCGGCTACCGCTAAGAAACCGTCACAAGAGGACCATGTCATATACTGACACACCTGTAACAGTGAGGACTGTGGACCTCACACTTACGTCGGTTTGACAAGGACTCGTCTGTCACGTCGCCTTACCCTCCACCTTCAAGCCAGAGCTATCAAGGACCACTACCACACATCTCCACACCATCAGGAACTCACCAGACCCGACTTAGATAAACACACCTCTATTCTTGATAAAGAAATAGACTCACGCCGCCTATTCATTCTTGAAGCTATATATATACAAACATACCAACCTATTTTAAACACACAAGCGGAATACAGCCAGATCCTACCCTCGGCACGCCCTTCTAAAGCGAGGCCCCCCATGATGCCCCCAGGATTGCCCCCTCCACACATGCAGACAAACGAAGCAGAGGCCCCGCCCACTCCTGCGCCTAACCCATACGCACCGTCCAGCCAACCAACCAGAGCTAGCCTGAGGTTAGCCAACCAGCGTACAGCCAGCACACAATAAACCCTCTCTTGATCTGTATCGCCTATATATTCTTGACTTATCACCTTCTAACTTCACTTCTCCTTGATAATGATGGCTGCGCCCATCAAAACGTCGGAACCCTTCGCAAACCTCCTTTACCAACTTCCTGTAAATATTAGAAAAACTATACGAAAAATTGAGAGTATCAATAAACAACTCAATAATGCAAACTGTGCCTATTATTTTAATCTCACCTGCCTGAAAGAAAATATCCTCCCTGGCTACACTAATATATATATATATATATGTATATATATATATATATATATATAATTAAATATATATATGTATACTGTATTTATATATATATATATATATATATAGTAATCTGGTCTTCATGTGTAGTATATGATTTTGGTTATTGCTGATCCTCTCCTTTTAGGTTATAATATTCAATATGACATTGCCTTTTATTCAACACATGATCCAGCTGATCTTGCAACAATTAATCATCAATATGTTTCACTCATTTGTTTTATATATAATGCCATTCAAATGTTACATAAAGTGTTTAAAAATAGCAAAGCATATGAGAGACTTCGATTTAATAACTGGATCCAGTCTGGATACATTTTTGTTTCTAACCCTTTGAAGATTATAACGCGATTTTACAGTTCATTCTGCCAATTTTCAGATGATTATATTCAGCTTAGGAAGAACATTTTGGGAGTTAAATAGTGAATCTAGTTAGTTTATACCCCTCTTCATTCCTCAAGATTAGTTTTAAGTTGTATACAATCGTCTAATGATATCCAAAATAAACTTCCATAGCGCATCATAAGCGTCAAGGGGTTAGAAGGTGGTTACTATACTATACAGTTGCCCTAACGAATTTATATACTCTTCGTGACATTAAGTATGTAAGGAAACATAGTATATTTGAATTAATGTCTAAATAGTAATGCAGTATTTAATTCACTTGACCAATTAATTATTTTATAGCGAAATGTTCTTGTATGTCAATCACACTAATGTTTCCTCAATACATAATTATACATCATTGAGCGTAGACAATTCATGTAGCCAGCTGTACAACCTATAATACATTTGGAATATTAAACAAAGTAGGTCAATGAAGGTTTTTCTATTATTACGATAGTGTGACAGAATAATTTAAATTATTTTAACTATTTATCTTTCTATTTTTAGACACACACACACACACACACACACACACACACACACATTCTAAATCGAGTGTAGTAAGTGTTGGAAGTCTATTTTCATTAACCTTTTCAGGTCTCCAGACGTTTTTTTAACTGTATTTTGTTAACGTTAATCAATTCTTCTCAGGTCAACGACGTCGACAAGTCAACAAGTGTAAAACTAACTCCAGAAGCTACTTTAGCATAGAAACATATACCTCAATATTCTAAGTTTTGGCTAACAATAGATTTTGATATGTCTTTACTATTTAAAAAGTCTTGCAGTCAAATAGTTTAAAAGTAGCCACCTGGCGTTGTAGCATCACCAACTTGGGTATTCACGTATAAAACACATAGACATCAATGCTAGATATCCATATACAGTAGACTCAGACGCCGGCACTAATGGTATGCAAATATCCTGTAAGCTGTGTCTGCTTTTCATCCCAGACATAACAGAGAGACAGGCTGGTGTAGGCTTAACAACAGTCTGTCCCCTTGATCATCTAAGGGCTATTTGTTGTGTGTCTGGCCTAGTCTTGCTGAGATAAAGAGTTACAAGGAATTATAAGGAATAGTTAGTATCTCAGAGACCTTGCGGTCCATTCCGGGGAGATATTCGAAGTGAAAGGAGTACAAAGAAAATTAAGCAACAACAGGTCTAGTGACCCCTCTCGGCTGCTTGTCCTCCATAACACTGAGGATCAAGTGTCCAAACAGTGGTTTGGAGTGGGTAAGGGAACATTGGAAAGGGAACTACTGACCTGGAACTAATGTCAGTGGCAGGATTAGGAAGTTAGTAGGGGACAGATGATTTAGTAACATAACACAGTTATAAGTAATCTTTCGTATATCTGGGAAAAAGAGAGTAACGTCTTAGTAATATATATACGCAATAATCATTGATGAATTTGAGGGGGGAATAAAATATAGTTATTCATTTACAAACGCAGTCAGTCGCGGGTTTGATGCAAGATATTTGTCTATGCGAAGTTAAAAAGAATCAACGGTGCTGCAGTCTATAACGTCTCGGGGAAGCCCATTCCACAAGTTGACAACTCGATTGAAGAAGAAATTCTTAGATTTGTGTGAGTTAACATATTTACCAATAATTTTGCAACCGTTTCCCCGCGTGTTATTAGATTGGTTGATAGTGAAGTACTTACTACAGTTCATATTGTCGATGCCTTTGATGATTGTGAACACTTGAATTAAGTTGCCTCCTAATCTGCGCTAGGTTAAAGGAAATAGATTTAATTCTCTAAAACGCTCCTCGTATGGTTTGTTCTTTAGGCTAGGTATAATTTTGGTAACTCTACGTTGAGCTCGTTCTAGCTTGTCTATATCTTTTTGGTAATACGGGCACCAGGATTGAACGCAGTATTCCAGAAGAGGGCGGACTAAGGAATTGTAAAGAATTAGGATAACTTCTTTGGATTTATGCTCAAATGACCTGCCTATAAAGTCAATTATTTTGTTTGCCTTCTTAACAACTTCTGAACATTGTTGACTAGGTTTTAGGTTACTCGATATTGTTACTCCCAGATCAGTTTCTCTGTCTACAATTTTAAGCTGAGTGTCATTCATTGAATTGCATGCTTTTTCATTTCGGTATCCGATATGTAGTACTTTACATTCATCGCATTGAAACTCATTTACCAAATTTGAGCCCAACATGACAACTTATCTAGATTGTGTTGTATATCGTCAACTTGTTCTTTTGAGAGTACGCTATTTGCAATTTTTGTATCATCAGCAAACTTTGAGATTGTACAGGTGAGACCCTCATCTATGTCGTTGATGGAACTTAGAAAGATAATTGGTCCTAGTACCGATCCCTGGGGTACCCCGCTACTTACATTGGTCCATTTAGATGCCTTACCGTTTATGACTACTCTTTGCTTTCTGTCGCTGAGCCAATTTTCTATCAATTTCAACACACCGTCTTGTATTCCATGCTCTTTTAGTTTTAGCAGTAAACGTTTGTGGGGAACTTTGTCAAAGGCCTTTTGAAAATCAAGGTATATAATATCTACAGTTTTACTCTCATCATAGAGGTTCAGGATATCGTGGAAGAAGTCTAAGAGGCTTGTTAAGCAGGAACGTCTGTTACGAAAGCTGTGTTGAGTATCTTTAGGTATATTACTAAAATTCACCGCTGTAAAGCGGTGAATGTTAAGGCTCTCAGCCTATGCCCGAGAGGAAGTAAGTTGGAATATAAAAAAAAAAAAAAATGATTTACGAGGCTGTCTCTTATTAGTGTTTCTAGCATTTTGCATACAACTGAGGTTAAGCTAATTGGACGATAGTTACTGGGTAGGGATTTGCTGACTTTTTTTAATATCGGTGTTACAATGATGAGCTTCCACTGATCAGGCATAGTTCCAGACTGCAAGGATTTATTGAATAGTAATGTCAGTGGTTTGGAGAGCTCATCCTTAGCTTCCTTTAGAACTCTAGGTAAGATTGTATCAGGTCCAGGCGTTTTGTTTACCTAGAGTTTATCTAAACATTTCAATATTTCTCTCTTTGTAATGGTGATATTGCTTAGAACATCAGAATTACCAGTTTGAATCGGCGATGCTGTAGGGATATCACTGAGGTCTTCGGTTGTAAAAATGCAAAGAAGATATTGAGGGCATTAGGCATTTGTACTTCGTCTTTGGTGTATTATCCATTTTCATCGACTAACGGTCCAACAGTTGAAGTAACTACTTTTTTCTTTCTGATATTACAATATTCAGTATTTCTTTCGGGTTTGTTTTACTTTGATTCGCAACATGTAACTCCAGGGACTTTTTACTTTGCTTAATTTACGTTTTGGCTTTGCGTCATAATTCTACAAATTTCAGCCGTTCTTCGTCATTTTGTGAGGATTTTAAATTATTATTAGCAATCTTTTTAGCAAGCAAGCATCTGAAAAAAAATTATTCCACTATTTGGGTCTATCATTATGGCCTGTACACCGTATTTTCGATGGTATGCAGTTTTGCACTGCTTTTAGGTAGGTGATTGCAAATAATTCCCAAGATGTATTTATGTCCTTATTGTTAATTAGAAAGCTCCAGTCAGCTTCTTTAAACATAGCTCTAATTTTACGGAAGTTTGCTTTCTTGAAATTAGGTACTTTCTCGATGCTGCTATTTGGTTCATTACTAGTAAACTTTAATCTGAAAGTTATCGTATGATGGTCGCTGGTCGATGGTCCCGGGAGGACCATATGCTTTCATTAGTTTATTCAAGTGCATTGGGGTTTGTAATTGATTATTAATGTTAAGAACGGGGTGTTACTTGATTATATAGGTTCAGGAACTAATGTATAGCGAGGCCGATCCTTGGTGATCTTGGCCCCATTCATTGTTCTTTCCACTCACTAAAACATTACGCTTTCCATAATGCAGTTGGTCGAGTACATGATTAGATTGATATCCAAAATTCGAAAATGGATATTAGTCGTGATCGTGTATTCAACCTTTAACTGGGGTGGTGGTGTAATGGTTTAGATGCTTATGTTCTGGGTGTGGCGTCCCGAGTTCGAATCCCAGGAGGACCATATGCTTTCATTAGTTTATTTAAGTGCATTGGGGCTTGTAATTGATTATTAATGTTAATAATTGGGTGTTACTTATTTATCACCAACATTCAAATTCTCTATTAATTCTTTTGTTGCAAGTACAAGGTCAATCATGTTATTACCACGGGTCGGCGATCGAACAAATTGATAGAGCGAACTCTCTTGCAAGTTCACGTACAAGTTGTGTCCGGAGTCTTGAGTAAGAGTATCGCCCCACTTGGTCACAGGTAAATTAAAATCGCCAAAAATTACGGTATCTTGTGAGTTACTTACATTTGCAATTTGTTCGTAAATTGCTCGGTCAGTTTGCACTGATTGAGCTGAAGGTCTGTATGTTAATGCAAGTATTATTTTTGTACCTTTATTATTCTTTATTAGCACAAAGGATGTGTTGACGTTCACAATTTGAGGTTTTGACAGAAGGGTTGGGTTAAGACTTTCTTTCCTAAAAAGTAAAAGGCCACCTCCATTTTTATTTATTCGGCTTTTCTCAAACATTACATAACCGGGAAGTGAATACTCTGCTAAAAAGTCTCTGTCTTCTGTATTAAGCCAAGATTCTGTTATGCCAATTACGTCATAATTTTCTGTAAACACTAGTTCCTCTAAATCTGAAAATGTATTGCGTATGCTACAAGCATTAGCATAGAAAACCTTTAAAGTTGTGGGTTTAGAACTCACTGAACGCTCTTTAATCAAATATTTGGTTCTGGTTGGGTTTACATTTACATTCATGGCTATCCTCGGTCCTCGCTGTCCTCCGTTCTCATCCCTGGGGGTCCTCGGTTGACTATGTTTCTTTTCCAAGAATCCTTTACTGCGTTGTTTAGCAAGCGGCCAAACCTTGCTGCTCCCACCTGGTTCAGATCTACTCCGTCCTTCGAAAACAGATGATCTTCGTGGTAGAAGGCATCCCAGGTATTGACGAATCCGATGTCCTCCTCGCTGCACAGGTTAGCAAGCCGACGATTAATGCTAGTGGCTATATTGTAGAACCGGCTCTCTACTCCGATCCTTTGGGACAATTCCTGATATTAAGATCCTGCAAGACTTTTCCTTATAAGACTTTATCAGCTTCCGGTACTTGAGCATAAGATCTTCTGATCAGGTCTGCTGCACGTCATTGGATGCAACGTGGATGACGTACGCTGTGGTTGGCGAGGCTAGCCTGGACACCTCGTTGATTGCAGCAACAACATCGTCCACATCACCACCCAGGATACAGAAGCGCTTCCTGGTCCCAGGTGCCCTGGCGCAGACTGTTTAGTGCACTGCACTCATTACAGTGTGTGCAAAATACTATCTACTCTCTTCTTGAACTGTTCTACTGAAGAACTGAAGAACTTCTGAAGGAAGTTTGTTCCAGGTAGAACAGATCTTATATGTGAAAAGGTTTCCACAAATACTAGTGCTGAACTTTTTCAATTTAATTTCCAGCCATGGTTGCATGTTGTATTCATAATGAGGCTAAGCATTTTGCTCTAATCCACATCGTCTAACCCATTAAGTATTTTAAAAACTTAAATGAGCTGACCTCGTAATCTGCATGTCTCCAACGGGAAGAGATCAAAAGCTCTCAACCGCTCCTCGTAGCACATTCTTCTAATCGATGGAATAAGCTTTGTAGCCCTAGTTTGTACTCTTTTCAGTCGATCTATATCTTTCCTCAGTGCTGGAGACCAGAATTGAACAGCATACTCCAGGAGAGGCCGTATCAGAGCGTTGTAAAGTGTGAGGACTATTTCCTTAATCTATACTAAAATTGCCCCTTAATATAGCCCAATAATTTCTGAGCCGTCTTTTCTACTTCAATGCACTGCTTGGAAAACGTTAGGTCACTGCTAAGCAGAACATCCAAATCCTTTTCCAAGTCAGTCACTTCCAAAGGCATTCCCAATAGCAAATAGCCTAACTTGGGGTTTGCTTGGCCGATATGCATCACCTTACACTTTTCCAAGTTTAGAGGCATCTGCTATGTCTCCAACCATTCACCCAGTCTGTTGAGGTCCATCCTGAACTATTCAACCCCTTTGGGGTCCTTCACATTCATTGTAAGATTTAAGTCGTCTGCAAACTTGGAGATCACACTTAACAGGCCAATATCGATGTCATTGATATATATGATAAACAGAAGTGGGCCAAGGACAGAACCCTGTGGAACTGCAGAAGTGACTGGAGTCCACTCAGAGGAAACACCATTGATTACCACTCGTTGTTTTCTACCTGGTAGCCAATTTTCTATCCAATTTGTGACCTCTGAATTGATACCTAGTGCACTCACTTTTGACATTAGCCTGCAATGAGGCGCTTTATCAAAAGCTTTTTCAATATCTAAGTAAAGGATGTCTATGGCTCTACTTTTGTCATACTCACTCAGCATTTTGTGGAAAAAATCCAGTAAATTGGTAAGACATGAACGGTGTTGCCTGAATCCATGTTTTGAATCTGTAATTAAATTGTGGATTTCTAGGTATTCAACTATCTTGTCTACTAGTATCACTTCAAAGAGTTTTACTATGATAGAAGTCAAGCTAATTGGCCGATAATTCTTGGGACACTCCTGATCCCCTTCTTAAAGATTGGGGTCACATTAGCCAGTTACAAGTCTTCAGGGAACTCTCCATTTTCTAGTGATTAATTGAAGATTTCTGCCAAGAAAGGTGCGATTTCATCTCGCACTTATAGTACAACTCGGGGAAGAAATCTATCTGGGTCGCATGACTTGAAGCTATTTAACTTATCTCCTCTGGGGTACATCTAATTCTGCTAAGAACTTCACCCTCATGTATTAATCCTGGACTTGGCATGTTACTGGTATTTTCCCTTGTAAATACCGAGGCAAAATAGTCATTTAGGGATTTAGCTATATCAGTGTCAGAGGTTTGTAGTTGGCCTGCTGAATCCTCTAGAGGTCCAATGCTACTTTTGAATGGCTTCCTGCTGTTCACATAGCTGAAAAACTCTTTAGGACTCTCTTTGCAGAGGGCTGCAACCCTGAGTTCTTCATTCTGCTTTGCTTGCTTTATAAGATATTTCACTCTCCTACACATAGATTTGAAGAAATCTAAATATCTTTGGTCTTGACTTCTTTTGGCCTTTCTGTATGCAACCTTTCTCTTTTTAATTGCTGAAGTTATGTCCCTTGTGAACCATTTTGGTTGGGTTGAGCCTGATTTGGCAAGTTTAGTACAAACAAATGCAGCTTGTCAATCCATAGACGGCTCTTTGAATGAGCACCAAATCGCATTAACATTCTCACCCTCAAGCTTCCCCTAAGGCCTTCAAAATGTGCACGTCGGAAATCTTGTTTTGCACTCTGGGGACTGGTAGGTCTGCTGCTAAAGGTGCGAAGAGAGAACATAACTAGATTGTGGTCACTACCTCCGAGCGATTCCCCAACAGATAAGCTGGTCACACTTTCTTCTTCAGTGGTGAACACAAGATCTAGTATATTATTACCTCTAGTTAGCTCGTTCATCCAATTGGGTCAAAAAGTTATCATTCGCAAAGTCCACAAGACGCCTACCTTCAGCATCAGCAGTTCTTGCTTCCCAGTTTACTAGGCAATTGGAGTCACGTAAGATCACACTGGTTTTACCCTCAATAGCAGCACTCAGTCTTGTGTACAGAAGTTCATCCTTTTCAACATTTTGATGTGGAGGTCTGTACACCAGAACAATACTATAGATAGAGTTACCTAGGTTGAGATCTAATCAATGTTCATGTTCTGACCTGATTTTGCAGTCAATTGGATTTAGAACATCTTTGATGTACAAGAGAATTCCACCCCCTTCCTGCATGGTTCAGTCTTTGTGGAACGTTCTATATCCAGGTATTTCAAAATCCCCAACATAATCTCTGATATCACTATGAATCCAGGATTCAGTGATAGCCACTACATCAAAGCAAATTGACCTAGCATTAAATACTACTACCTTAAGGGGATTCAGGTTTTCTTAGAACCCCCTAGTTTACCCCGTTTCCCGAAGAGAAAGGGTCTCTGGGGTTGTGCATTTTCTTGGACACTATTTCTCTTTACACCATCAAAGGTATTGCAATTCCCTATATGAGGTGAATCCTCACCTGAGGTAGAAAAACCACTACCTAGTGGTTCAGATATTGGCAATTGAGTCTAGATGGAGTTGAGGGTCGTCTCTCAGTCTGCTGGAAGACTCTGCAGTTTGTTGAGAGGTATTCCTGCTTTCAGAGGGACTGTCTCCTTCTTTTGTGGGACCTCTTTTTGTAAGTTTGAGATCAAGTGCTGGAGAAGGTTTGCATTTTTACTGCTGGGGGGCACTTTCTACATTTTTGCTTGCCCTCAGCCAGCTGTAAAGATGGTGATTTAGGAAATCACCAAGTTTCATTTTACCGCTAGTGCTCAAAGTGCTAATGCTCAAGAGAGAGAGTTACACAGTTACACAGATACTCAGACCACACAGACCTTGCGGTCCCAACTAGGTGGTCCGGCCTTAATACTACAAGACAAAAGAGAGAGAGAGAGAGATAGCGAGAGAGAGAGAGAGAGAGAGAGAGAGAGAAGGGAAGGAGAGGGAAGGTAAAGATAGGAGAAACAGAGAAAAAGAGAAATGGTGCTACAAAAACAATGTAGTCTTTTCCGAGAAGATATTGTATTTGTGAAATGCACGTTACTCGCTGCAGAGCGTGCAAAATACTATATTCTCTCTTTTTGAACTGCTTTACTGAAGAATGTTGTGCCTGTATTATTAAGGCAGTTATACAATGGGCATGTTCGACTGGGCGAGAGATACAAGGGGTTGCACGTTTCAAGGATCAATTAACTGGTTACTATGAACAGAATTATAAATAAATTTATATAATTGACTTAGAATAATAGGAACAGTAAATCACATACATATACAAAAAGTGGCATTACTAACCATCCCACTCTCACTTAGGTTTGTGAGTAAGAATTTTCCATTAACCCTTACTATGCCAGCGATGGACGTTGGCCGTCAGTAAAAAAGTAACTCGTCAGTACCAGCGACGGACGACGTATGTCCATAATATTAGGTCCTTGTAACTACTAGTATCGAGTGGTACCTGGTACCGTAACTTGTACGCACTGCTCTGAGACATTGGCAACACTTCTCAGCTTGGATCCAAGCTCCCACAGGCTAGCTGGGTCAGTGCTCCTTCAACTTTTGAGGTGGGAGTGTGTTCTCTCTTGACTCTGAAGCCATTTTAACCACATTGCTTGGTACTGGAGGGTACATTTATGGTAATACCCTCTGGTACAGTAGGGGTTAATGCTCACTCTCGGCCACTATTTGTGAGGACGCGAGATGATACCCGCATGCTATCGCTCTGTCTTAACCCATAATAATTGCCTCTCAATGCAATGTATTATATATATCCAAAGATAGAGCAAGATCCATTATAAAGACAGATACAAATCCCATAAGATCAAATTATCACATTAATAATTGATATATAATAAATATTTAATCGTTCTTCCGAGTTTCCACCATCATAATTTCGTTATAGGGTGAGCAATATTTTGTTCTTATATGCAATAAGAAGCATTTCTCACGCTCATTCCAAATGTGTCATCAAATGTTTACTATCATCAATAGTTTTTTTTTATGAATATGATAAATCTTGGTACTGAACGCTAAAAAAATATCGAGGCATATAAATATTCATTCTACATCGCCTCTGAGCAACAATATAAAGAGGAAAGGTCGTTCTACAACGTTTCAGTAACACAACCCACATAAAATCAAATTATCATCAATAAGTGATGCCAACTAATCTATTAATTTTACTCCTCAACACCAATCACTACCCAATGAAATTGTCCCCGCTCATTTATAAAGTTGATGTTGTTGTTGTTGTTGTTCCCTAAGCTGCGTGGCCGAACAGCCCCGAGTCCCTGAGAAAGGCCATGGCCACGATCGGGCTTTCCCACAGAGCTCTCATTGAGTGTAGATTGTGTTGTTGGCGCAAGTGGTTGTGTGAAATGCAGTCTTCTATGATGTGTTTAATGGTATGGGGTGCTGTGTTACATCCCGGGCAGGCGTCGACAACGGAGTCATCCAGTCTCTTCTGATAGCTCAGGAGAGCTGGATGGTGTCCGCATCTCAGCCTGGCCAGGTGGACTCTGTCCTCGCGAGGAAGGGAGGATTCGGAAGGATGGATTTCGGGAGGTCGTGCATGCAGCTGCGTGTTGTCTGTGAGTGAGTGGATGGATCGGTGAGAGATATGAGTATGGATGTGCTTCTGGAAGTTGGTTCGGGGTGGGCAGGGAGGGAGAGAGGACAATAATTGTGTGTGATACCGTGTGCTGGGTGTTGTTTTGATATTTCTTGGTGTCTGTGGGTGTGTTGCCATGTAGTTTAGTGGGTGGTCTTGGTTCGTGGAGGCTGCTGCCAGGAATTGAGTGCCTCTCATGTCCAGATGGTCTTCGACTTTGAGGATTTTGGTTTCTTGATGTAGGTGATCTGTGGGTGCAGTAGCTGTGCAGCCTGTAATGATCTTCAGGGCTTTGTTTTGAATAGTCTGTAAGGTCTTATGATGTGTTTCAGCTAGGTTAGAAGCCCAGGCTGGGCTTCCGTATTCCATCACTGATCTTATGTATTGTTTATATACTGTGGTGGTAGTTTCTTTGTTGTGTCCAAATGTTGTGTGAGCAAGTGACCTGAGGGCGTTAAGTCTGGGTGTCAGTTTCTTTTTAATGTTTGTGGTGTGCTGTTTGAATGTCATATGAGTATCATATGTTACTCCTAGGATTTTGGGTGTGTGTGTATGTGTTAGGGGTGTGTTGTTTATGGTGAGTTGAGGGATGTATTCGTGTTCTCCTGTCCAACTTGTGAGCAGGGTTGCGGTGGATTTGGCTGCGGCTAGATTAAGTCTGTTTGTAGTGCACCAGCCATGTAGTGTGTTGAGATAGGGTTGAAGGAGATCTGTTGCTCTTTTTGGGTCATGGTGTGTGCATGTGAGTGTTATGTCATCTGCATAGGAGGCTAAGTTTATTTGGGGCGTATTGGGTGTAGTTATATCGTGCATGTACAGAATGAAGAGTGCGGGAGAAAAGGACGGATCCTTGTGGGACTCCGTTTGGAAAGTTTCTGATTATAGATCATTTAGATTTCATTTATAAAGTAATTTACAAGGGTAGACAAGTCATATTCCCTTGCCGTAACAAGTGTTAATTGATTCTTAAAGGTAGATTCTGTATATATCCATAAGCTACTGCGTGTGTATTAATAAAGTGTGCATTCAGATAAATAGTATAAGATTCCACGTGTATTTGTGGAGTAATGTAGAAAGGTAAAAACACTTTCTCAGTCCAATAAATGTGCATTGATTTCTGAAGGTAAATTCTGTACAATGGTAACAGCACTACGTGTGTGTTCATAAACAGTATACTCAGTGAAATATGTCCTTTAGGGGCCCAATACTACTCTTGAATGGCTTCCTACTAAAGAACTCTTTCGAACTCTCTTTGGTAAGAGCTGCAACCTTGATTTCTTCATTTCACTTTGCTCTCTTTATTAGATATTAAATTTTGTTCACTCTCCTGTAAAAATGTTTGAAGGAATCTACCATGGGTTTCAGAGGCCGTGTTACATCGTTTTTCGGGAATAACTTATTAACAAACAGTTGAATCAGTATGATATTTTAACACAGCTTTTTCACACCGTGCCCTAACTTTCGTCAATATAGTGCATTACCAAAAGTATAGAAATAAGCCACTTGTCCCTGTGTCATGAGGTTAAAGTCACACATTAATGACTAAGAAACGGACAAGGCTACCGTGGCTTACCTGTGAGAACCACCAAACCATTATTGCTCCTCCATCAAATACGGTAGTTGAATAATTAAGATGAAGATAAGTATATTTATCGCCAACTTATAAAAAAACAGACTAAAAGTTGATTGCAAGAGAATGTCAGAACACCAATTTGTATTGCTCCTCCATCAAATACGGTAGTTATCAGCCACCACCCAACCCTACTAGCGCCTTTAAATTCAAGTTATCTGTCAATATCAAAATACAAATATACAAAAATACATACTTTTTGTATATTTATACTTGATATTGACAAATAACTTGAATTTAAAGGCGATAGTAGAGGTTTGGGTGGTGGCTGATAACTACCGTATTTGATGGAGGAGCAATACAAATTGGTGTTCTGACATTCTCTTGCAATCAACTTTTAGTCTGTTTTTTTATAAGTTGGCGATAAATATACTTATCTTCATCTTAATTATTCAACTTTTACAAAGATTTTACAGCCGTATGTAGTATTAATTGTGCAAACTTGGCATAAATATGATGGAGATAAATACAAGTTTATGTTTCCATTAATTATTGAGAATTCAGCGGCCAATTGAGAACACTTTCCACCAGGTTACATAACAATAGAGTTTAGGTTCAGTTAGCCTCTACCATACATTAGAATTCCACCTTCCCACACGACTCGACTCGGCTTTTATGGAGTATACTATATCCTGGTACTTAAAATTATCTGGTAAAATCTCTAGTACGATAATGAATCCAGGATTCGGTGATAGTCACTACATCGAAGCACTCTGTTGCCAACAGTTCCAGGAGTTCTGAAAATGTGTTTCTAATCGATCTGGCATTAAATATAATTACTATTAGGGAGTCCAAATAGTTCTTCGAGCCCCCTACTTCACCTTGTTAAGGGCCCTTCACACAGTCAGGAGTGCGAGCTAGAATCACTAGGAGTAATGACTCCTGTTGAGTTCTGGGAATATGACTGCGAGTGCCCGAAATTCCACGTGCCCTCACGACAGAGTAGGAGTCAACGGGAGTGTACCTGCGAGTCACAAGGAGTCACTGCGAGTCATTGGAAGTCACTGGGAGTTACCAGGAGTCACCGGGATAAAACCGCGAATGAAGTGCGAGTTATTGAAAATTTGGAAATTAACGGACGCTTTCGGATTAGTGCAATATACGAGTCGATACGAGTAATACAGTAGTCACTGTGAGTCAAGACGAGTTATATACGAGTCACTGGGAGTCACCGAGAATCACTGCAAGGTGTTAGGAATGCCTATAATTTAAAGTTTCTATCCCTCAAGTATGTCTCTTGTAGGCTATAACTACAGTCCTCTAATATCATCATTAAGTATTATGACTGTATTCATACTGTTCATACATCATTAAAGACAATAATAGAATACGATAAGTCTGTATTATTATGTACCGTACGGTCATTATATCAATGCTTACTATAATTTAAGAAACAAATATATGTAAAGTATTGTCTAATGAGTGCCTAGTTAATCCTTCCCACCTTTTCGTTTTCCTTCGTTAGCGAATTCTGTAATATTTCATAATATTACTTAAAATGGGTAACAATTATAGGTTATGTTAGCTTGGTTAGGTTAGGTCAGGGGAGTTGGAGAACTTGTAAACTAGAAGTAGGCTAGTGTAACATTGACCATACATTGTTCACATTATTAAATACCTCACTTACTGTAATTTCCTTCTCTACACACAATCACGGTGTTAGATAAAACGTCTTGTGGGCAATTGTACTTACATAGGTTCATACTAGGCCTATTTATAATGTTTGACCAAGAAAACTAAAGTACCCGTAAATATTATACTTTCAGGTGAGGAGTATTGCAGTTTTGTATGAATAATATTGTTTTTAATCCACCTTCATTTCACTTTGAGATAGCTTGAGAATGCACCTAGGTAGGTAGGCTTGCTTTGCTCAGCACCCACACCCATGAATAGTGGGCCCTTTATTACAAGTGCGTCCACTACAGGTATCTCTGTGGGCGCCCCTGCCGCTTGGAAAGCATGCTCGGTGACTCCCAGTTGCTCCTGGTGGTTCCTGGTGACTCCCGTCAATTCCCAGTGACCCTCAGTGACTCACATGTATTACCTATCTATATCCCAGTGACTCCCGGTGAAACTGAGAACTGAAACTGAAACAGAACACTGTCTGCGATTTAGATACAAATCACCGCGAGTTACTGGGAGTCACCAGGACTCACTGGGAGTCACTGGGGTGTCACTGGGTGTCACAAGGATTCACTGGGAGTCACTGGGAGTGTTCTGACTCGCGGCAAGACATTTAAACACGGTGAACATTTTGTCGGACAGGGCCAATCGCCCGCAACTGGCGGGAGTCACTGGGAGTCTAACAGGAGTCACTAGGAATTGCTAGAGTCACTAGGAGTCATCGATTTTTACCGGGAAAAGGCCCAGAAGTCCGAATTTTCCCCTACTACTAGTGATTCTAGCTCACACTCCTGACTGTGTGAAGGGCCCTTTACCCTTAGGGTGTAGGTAGGGTTTCTGAGGTACTGGAGAGAGAGAAAGAGAGAGACTAACTGAGTAAGAAAGACAGAAAGTTATGTATATTCTAGCATCAGATATCAGCCAGTCCGGGATACAGCAGCCATCTCTCAAGATATTCCCCTCTACGACTTCGCCCTGAGTACTGGTGTCCAGACCGAGGACTTATCTGTCAGATTTATCTCTATACTTGGCCTCACGTGCTGGTCTGGAACAAATTGTTTCCACTAGTGCCTCAAGGTCCTTGTTCTTGTGTTCAATAGGGAAGAGCTGCTAGGGCTGCGAGAGTTGCTGATGGTGCAGGAGGGGAGGGGAGTAGTAAATCATATGTCCATGTCAGGTGGTCAGACATGTGTATCTATGACACAGGGAATACAGGACAAGGTGAGACAAGCAATCAAGTTTATCCCAGGATACGACCATACTACAGCCAATTTTGCACTCCAAGTACCCCCTTTTTATGTCTGGGTGGGACAAGGCTAACACGAGAGAGAGTTAGCCCGATGACTCGTGATCAATCCTGGTGACTAACCAAGCTCTCATTCCTGTGTGTTTAGTGATAGCAGGTAAGCAACCAACCATATCCCTGGATTCATTTGCGCCACAACGAAACCAGGTACTCGATTTTCGTTTGAGTGAGATGGAACTATACATGGATTGGAGCTTGGTCAACACTCCTGGGCTACTTGGACCTTGGTGGCAAGCCAAGGAAATTTCACCAAACCCCATGTATGTGTGGCAACATCTGGTCCAGCTATTGACCAGACTTTACGTAGCTTAACCCCGCTGATCAAAACCAGCGTTGCCAACCACACAGGCCAGGGTTGCCACACTATCTATGGGATGCTTCAGGCGGTTTTTATGGCCCCAACCTGGATTGGAGTGATGACCTGGTGATACTGGCTGGGCCAATCACAGACCGGGGGTGGGGGGGGGAGTAGGGTTCTGCCTCTCTGATCCTGTAGAAGAAGTGAAGCTCGGATGATTTTCCTGCCCTGAGTTGAGTCGCCAACTCTTCCTGCCCCTTCATGATCTAGAGCCCTGATTGGCTGGCCGGCTCGTCGATGTGTTGGTTGGGTGGCTATGCTGGTACAAATATCACAGGGGTAGTGAGACTCATTTATGTGGCTCAAGTCCAGTTCCCTCAAGTCCACCTCCGTCGTGTAGCTCGGGGTGGTAGAGGAGCAGGGAACATAGTCTGGCCTGGTCCCACAAAACTATTTCTGTACATACCAGTCTTTATCTTTTTGCATTTTACCTAACACTAGAATATTATATTCTAGTGTTCAGTAAAATGTAAAATATGAAAACATATACAAAAGGGCTTAAGAACCTACCAGACCAGAGCTACTGTAGACAATACCAGGAATGTGTTTGCGTGAGTCCACATTTTACACTCAGTTTTGCACAGCAATCTCTTCGGCATGTACGGTTTAGCAGCTTATATATTTTGATGTCATACGAATTTTGTCAACAAAAATAAAATACCATATGTCTAGTTACCGATACCAAAATAAAAGTGATCTCGATTTGTTAATCAGAAATTGGCTTGCCGAGCAAATTTTAGCAAACAAAGTCACTAGTGTAGTACAAAGGAGTACAAAGGAAATCAAGCAACAACAGTTCTAGTGACCCTTCTAGGCTGCTTGTCCTCCAAAACACTGAGGATCAAGTGTCCAAACAGTGGTTTAGAGTGGGTAAGGGAACATTGGAAAGGGAACTACTGCCCTGGAACTAATGTCCGTGGCAGTGCTAGGAACTTAGTAGGGGACATATGGGTTAGTAACTGAGGGGAGGATAAAATAAAGTTATTCATTTACAAACGCAGTCAGTCACGGGTTTGATGCGAGATATTTGTCTAGGCGGAGTTTAAATGAATCAACGGTGCTGCAGTCTATAACGTCTCGTCTCGGGGAAGCCCATTCCACAAGTTGACAACTCGATTGAAGAAGAAATTCTTAGATTCGTGTAAGTTAAAAGATTTACCAATAATTTTACAACCGTTTCCCCGCGTGTAATTAGATTGGTCGATAGTGAAGTACTTACTACAGTTCATATTGTCGATGCCTCTGATGATTTTGAACACTTGAATTAAGTCACCTCTTAATCTGCGCTGGGTTAAAGGAAATAGATTTAATTCTCTAAGACGCTCTTCGTATGGTTTGTTCTTTAGGCTAGGTATCATTTTGGTAACTCTACGTTGAACTCGTTCTAGCTTGTTTATGTCTTTTTGGTAATAAGGGCACCAGCATTGAACACAGTATTCCAGAAGAGGGCGGACTAAGGAATTGTAAAGGGTTAGGATAACGTCTTTGGATTTATGCTCAAATGACCTGCCTATAAAGCCAACTATTTTGTTTGCCTTCTTAACAACTTCTGAACATTGTTGACTCGGTTTTAGGTTACTCGATATTGTTACTCCCAGATCGGTTTCTCTGTTTACATTCTTAAGCTGAGTGCCATTCATCGAATAGTTTGCTTTCTCATTTAGGTATCCGATATGTAGTACTTTACATTTATCCGCATTGAAACTCATTTGCCAAATTTGGGCCCAATGTGACAATTTATCTAGATTGTGTTGCATATCATCAACTTGATCTTTTGAGAGTACGCTATTTGCAATTTTTGTATCGTCAGCAAATTTTGAGATTGTACAGGTGAGACCCTCATCTATGTCGTTGATGTAAATTAGAAAGATAATTGGTCCTAGTACCGATCCCTGGGGTACCCCACTACTTACATTGGTCCATTTAGATGCCTTACCGTTTATGACTACTCTTTGCTTTCTGTCGCTGAGCCAATTTTCTATCCATTTCAACACACCGTCTTGTATTCCATGCGCTTTTAGTTTTAGCAGTAAACGTTTGTGGGGAACTTTGTCAAAGGCCTTTTGAAAATCAAGGTATATAATATCTACAGCTTTACTCTCATCGTAGAGGTTGAGGATATCGTGGAAGAAGTCTAAGAGGTTTGTTAAACAGGAACGTTTTTTACGAAAGTCGTGTTGAGTATCTTTAAGTATGTTATTTTCCTCTAAGTGATTTACGAGTCTGTCTCTTATGACCGTTTCTAGCATTTTACATACAACTGAGGTTAAGCTAATTGGACGATAGTTACTGGGTAGGGATTTGCTGCCTTTTTTGAATATCGGTGCTACGTTGGCTATCTTCCACTGATCAGGCATAGTTCCAGACTGCAAGGATTTATTGAATAGTAATGTCAGTGGTTTGGAGAGCTCATCCTTAGCTTCCTTTAGAACTCTAGGCGAGATTGTATCTGGTCCAGGCGTTTTATTTACCTTGAGTTTATCTAAACAATTCAATACTTCTCTCTCTGTAACGGTGATATTGCTTAGAACATCTGAATTATCAATCTGAATCGGCGATGGTGTAGGGATATCACTGAGGTCTTCTGTTGTAAAAACTGATGCAAAGAAGGTATTGAGGGCATTACTAATTTGTACTTCGTCTTTGGTGTATTCTCCATTTTCATCGACTAACGGTCCAACAGTTGAAGTAACTACTTTTTTCTTTCTGATATAACTATAGAATTCTTTCGGGTTTGTTTTACTTTGATTCGCAATATGTAACTGTAGGGTCTTTTTACTTTGCTTAATTAACGTTTTGGCTTTGCGTCATAGCTCTACAAATTTCACCCGTTCTTCGTCATTTTGTGAGGATTTTAATCTATCATTAGCAAATTTTTTAGCAAGCAGGCAGTTTGAAATATCTATATTCCACCATTTGGGCTTATTATTATGGCCTGGACGCCGTATTTTCGATGGTATGCAGTCTTGCACTGCTTTTAGGTAAGTGGTTTCGAATAACTTCCAAGATGTATTTATGTCATTATTGTTAATTAAAAAGCTCCAGTCATTTTCTTTAAACATAGCTCTAAGTTTATGAAAGTTTGCTTTCTTGAAATTAGGGACTTTTTCGATTCTACTATTTGGTTCGTTACTAGTAAAGTTTAAAGTGAAAGTTATCGTACGATGGTCGCTGTTACTGAATTCATCACCAGCATTCAAATTCTCTATTAATTCTTCTTTTGTTGCAAGTACAATGTCAAGAACGTTATTACCACGGGTCGGTGTTCGAACAAATTGATAAAGCGAACTGTCTTGCAAGTTCGTATACAAGTCATGTCCGGAGTGTGAAGTAAAAGTATCGCCCCACTTGGTCACAGGTAAATTAAAGTCGCCAATATATACGGTATCTTGTGAGTTACTTACATCTGCAATTTGTTCATAAATTTCTCGGTCAGTTTGCACTGATTGAGCTGGAGGTCTGTATATTAATGCAAGTATTATTTTTGTACCTTTATTATTCTTTATTAGCACAAAAGATGTGTCGACATTCACAATTTGAGGTTTTGACAAGAGGGTCGGGTTAAGACTTTCTTTGATATAAAATAAAACGCCACCTCCATTTTTATTTATTCGGCTTTTCTCAAACATTACATAACCGGGAAGTGAATACTCTGCTAAAAAGTCTCTATCTACTGTATTGAGCCAAGATTCTGTTATACCAATCACATCATAATTTTCAGTAAACACTAGTTCCTCTAAATCTGAAAATTTATTGCGTATGCTACGAGCGTTTGCATAGAAAACCTTTAAAGTTGCGGTTTTAGAACTCACAGAACGTTCTTTAATCAAAGTTTTGGTTCTGGTCGGATCTACATTTACATTCATGGCTGACATCGGTCCTCGGTCGTTATCCCTGGCGGTTTTGAATTTGGGTCGTGTTGGTGGAGCTTTATCCAAATTCGCGGTTCTTGACAGATTAGCATTTAATTCCTTCGCAGGTTGCCGCCCTCGCTGTCTTCGGTCCTCCTTCCTAGTTGTCCTGTGCTGAGTCGATTTCTTCTCCGAAAATCCTTCACCGCATCGTTGAGAAGACGCCCAAAACGTGCTGCTCCCACCTGGTTCAGATGAACTCCATCGTCCGAAAACAAATAGTCATCGTAGTAGAAATTGTCCCAGGTGTCGACGAATCCCACGTTTTCCTTCCTGCAGAGGTTTGCTAGACAACGATTTGTGCTGGTGGCTATGTTGTAAAATCGGCTCTCTACACCAAGCCGGGGGACGATTCCTGAGACGATGATCCTTGATGACTCTCCTTAAACGACTTGATCAGCTGCTGGTACTTTAAAAGCAAATCTTCCGACCGGGTTCGCTGTACATCGTTGGATCCAACGTGGATGACGTACATTGTATTAGCAGGGGCCAGCTTAGATACTTCGTCAACTGCAGCAACTACGTCGTCTACACCACCACCAGGGATACAAAAACGCTTCCTGGTCTTAGGTGCTCTGGCGCAAAACTCTGTGAGCTGACCACGTATCATCGAGTCTCCCACGAGCCGGACTTCTTCTATTTCCGATTCGTCATCTGAGTCTGCGAGTATCTGGAAGCGGTTTTGACACTCGGTAATCGGTATGGGTTTCCTGGTCTTGGGGCAAACGTTGTTCCTCACGACACGGAAGTTGTCTTGAGGGGGAAGAGAGTTACTATTTCTTTCTTGAGTATCGGAACCATCAGATGAAATGGCTACTGCAGGCGTTGAATTGTTGGCAGTTGACGTTGGGGCGTTGGTGGCTGCTGGAGTTGCGGTGACAATTGAAGTTTGTGGTACTCCAACGTTGAGTGTTACAAACTCTTGGAGTGATTCCAGCTTCATGGTGAGGACGTTGATCTTGTTGTAGGCTTCATCTAATTTCACTGTCAAATTCTCTCGTTGCTGGCAGAGACTAAAATAGGATTACTCGTACACGAGCGACTTTATTGGTAAGATTACTTTTGTACTGATATAGGTAACTAGACATATGGTATTTTTTTTTTTTTTTTCGAAGTCCTATGAATACAAAATATACAAGCTGCTAGACCATAGATGACGAAGAGATTGCTGTGAAAATTAAGTGTAAAACTCAGTTTCAATACTGTTTCATCCATTCCACCATTATAATATATCGGTGGCAATCTTGTTGCTAACCCGCCAGGTAAAACCAACCTTTTCCCTGAAATTTTCTCCACCAACTCAACCTTCAATGAAAGAAATCAAGATGTTCCTTTACTCAATGTCCATTCCCCTCAAATCCCCTCATTTAAGATTCACACCAGGCATGTTATAACCATTTTGTAAATTCTCAGTAGATAAAGCTCCTGGTCCAGATGAAATAGTACTTGAAATATGTTCCTTAGTGCTTGCTCCTGTTGTGGCAAAACATTTCCGTCTGTGTACCTATACCTCATGTTTCCCACTCTCCAGGAAAGAAGCAAACATCTATCCTGTTCCTAAAATGGGAGCCTTTTCAGATCCATCAAGCCACAGACCAATAGCTATAACTTTCACCCTTGGTAAAATCTTTGAGACAATAATACATTTTTACCTAATCAAGCATCTAGAATTCTGGAGATTAGTAAATTAATCAGTGATAGACAGTATGGCTTTAGACATGAACAATCAACTGCAGACATGCTTTGCCTTCTTAAGACGTTTATTCCCATCCACGTGTCGATTTCTTCCTGGCCAGCGATAGCGAGCCAGCATTGTATCCAGAAATCCGGCTTCGCCGGAGAAATTTTTCTATCGACAAATTTACACATTTAGCTTGCTGTCAAAAACAAAATATATGCTGGCTTGCTACCGCTCGCCAGGAAAATATTGACACCTGGATGGGGGTAAACGTTTTAAAACAGTAGGCTGAATGGGGCCGAATGGATACAAGCCAAAGAGAGTGGGAGAGAAAGAGAAAACAAAAGCGAGGTGGGCTCTCTTAAAGGGAACACTGTCTATTGCAATATGTTTAGTATTTGTATTTGCAGAAAGATTATGGATGTGTTGCTCTAAATGTTCTCTGCCATAAACACCCCCGAGCGATAATGGGCAAACAACATAAACCCTTCCGCTAACGAGTCTAACCCCTTCTAGACCGGCGACGTCATTTGTTGTTTTATGCTAGCTATATTTAGAGGATTTTGTGCAGCTTAAGGGGAGGCAGCTGTTTTTTCGAGTCCTCCTCCCTCATGTTTAGCCCTATTTTTTAGAGTCCTCCTCCTCCCTCATGTTTAGCCCTATTAGTTATGAGATTTCAAGACATTCGCCCCATTAGTTTGGCGATTTTTAGACCTTTTGCCCTATTTCTTTGCTAATATTAACCCTCTCACGACCATATGACGCAGAGGTTGCCAGATTAGCAATACTAAATAGAGTTCTCTCACTCTTATAATTACCTCTCCAAAATTAGTTTTCTGCCCACAGCTAACTCAAAGACAACTGCAGAGGTTAAAGTAACTAAGCTAAAGGTTTCTAAATACTCCTGATGGTAACAAAGGCTTTAAAGTATCCCTAATAGGCTCAAAATTGCGTCAAGAGAAAGTGAGAGGGTTAAGACATTTTGTGCCATTTAGGTGTCGATTTTTTTTCCTGGCGAGCGATGCGAGCCTGTATTTGAAGAGGAATCGGCCGGGACATTTTTCTACCGAAAAATGTACAAATGTATATCGTAGTGGGGTCTTGTGGGTGATTTTTAAAGTTTGATAAGAGGTTTAGAGAGCAAACTAAATCCCCTCATTAAACCATTGAGCCGAACCAGTAAATCATGTTGCACAATACCGTCTGAGCTCCCTTAACCCACAGAACCCCAGCGCCGCAGCGTATGCGTCGGCAATGTATGTAACGCTAAACCCCAGCGACGCATAAGGTGCGTCGCGGTTAATTACTCCGGTCCTATGGCACCTAGAGGGCTCAGATTTGTATGGGAACTGTGTAAGTATCCCACACAACAATGCCGATGGTTGAAAACTCTCAAAGTCCAACCGTGTGCGTGTAAGCGCGCAAAAACCTGTTTTTGCATGTTTATGCCTACCCCTTTCTCCATGTAAATTCCGACTTTCGGGCGCCCCTTACGACCCCTTAATGACCTAGGGGATCGGTTTTTTGTGGTTTTTCCTTCATTTCTAACCCATTCCAGGTGTTTTCTGAAAAAAGATTTGTTTTGACAACCTGCTGGGCCTGGAGTGTACATTTATATTATATTGCCTGGGACTCAGTGGATTAAAGGTAGTATAAAGGGTTAGGTGAGATAGTTCGAAGCCTGTTAGTTACTGGAGGACTTTTTAAAAACTGAATACAATCGTCTAATAGTAGCAAGAATAAAATTAAAGAGACGTCGCCAGTACAGAAAGGGTTAATATGCAGGAATGAGAGTTGATCCTACCACAGCATATGACATGTTTGTTGTAATAGCCTGCTTCTGTTAATATTGAACTGTTAATCTTGCTGACATGTAAGGGGAATGTTCTTGAGGCTGCAATAATGATTGGGGAGAGAGAGAGAGAGAGAGAGAGTTTTATGTATGTGTACATTACTAAAATACCGAGAAAACGGAAAGCCACCCAAGCAGTAGAAGAAGAAAACACAGAGAAAGAAGGAGAAAAGGAAATGAAGAAAACAAACGTATTGTGAAAAACCTGTTATCCTCCGGCAAATTGTGGGGTTGAGTGAGTGAAGGGGGGGGGACAGTGAATGAAGGAGGATGCATGTTTTTCATAATACGTGTTGCTAGCCCCAAACGCGCGAGCAACTGTGGCTTTCAACCATCCGACACATCCCCTTTTATTAATGTGCATCACACATGTTACATACAAATAAGGTTTATGTTTTGTTTTACCCTACTGTGGAAAGACTACGGATACACCACTCCTGCCGGGGCCTCACGCAGTGGCATGACTCAGTCCTGTCGAACTGAGCTAATGACACTGGTGGCATTGCCCCGGAGGATAGCCATCCCTAGTCTTTGCTTGAGCCAGAGGGTTTCCCGGGGTTCTCCTGAAACTTCTCTGATTTTACGGCCTATTTCATTCACCATCTTAAGGGTGGTGGGGCCGAAGACTCCTGAAGTTTCGAATGCCAGGGGCTCGAACTGATGAATTCTGGCGATGGCTTGATATTTTTCTCGCTTTTTATTTTCTGCTATCCGGGCGGCTTCACCTGCTTCGTCGGCGTTTCTGGCGGCGTTGGTTGTGGAGAAAGTGTCAACACATGTGGCATCCCACACGAGGCACCGGCCATTCTTGTAAGGGAAAGTGGTCATCCCATCTGGCCGTTTGCCGTCTTCTCTGTGAAGTCCATGTGGTTCGAGGATTGATGCACAGTTAGCACTCTGCAGGGCCCGTTTTATGACATTATTTAGTGCAGAGTGTCTTGGCAGGCGGCCTGCGTTGTAATTACATGACAAGGCATGGTGACCTTGAGCATCCATCCTCCCATCACACTTGCAAGGGTGTGGGTGACAAACTGCCGCACCCACTCTGAGCGCGATGGCGACCCGGAGCGCTTCAGCATCCAAGTGAGTTCCAAGAGGTGGGATGGGGATGGCGTGTAACCACAAGCCACTCTCCGAACGGGCGGCTGCCTGGAGGCGTGCTTTTGCAACCTGGTCTGCATTGGTTAGGAGATTTTCTTGAGTTTTCTTCGCCGAGATGGTATCCCACGCTTTCTGCTTGCTCCTGGAGGTACCCTGAGGCTCCTCCTCTACTCCTGTACTTCCCTTCCAGGTGTTAATCGCTGCTGTTACGTCCCCATTAAGTGTCATTCCGGGTTTAGAATAAAGGATGGACAATACGAGGTCGTTGGTCGCGATGAGGGAAGAGATAAAGGCTGGGGAGGCAATATCCGAGGCTCTCCGTATGCCCAAGCCCCCGAGGCGGACAGGAAGGGTGGCTTGTGTCCAGGCCCGTTCTTTAAATTCCACGTTGGTGATGCTGGTCACTGCTTCTCGGATTATGCTGTCTAATTCTTGGAGGCCGCCATTGTTCGTGTAAGTCATCGATGTGCGCAGGAGGTATTGGAGTTTTGGGATGGAGAAACAGTTCTTGAGCAGGGCCAGAGCTGAGTGGGCATCGATGTGTATCAGGCGACTCACGAGACGTTGAAGCTCCTCCTTTTTAACTTGAAGTGCTGGTGGGATTGCTGCCAGAGTTAGTGGGGAACCTAATAGGGTTTGCTGGTGCTCCTGAAGGATCTTTACATCTGGCAATATGTTTCGGAACAGGGCCTGAGTCTCTTCTCCTTGTTCACGTGTGTGGTTGAGGAGAACAAGTTCACATTTGGTGTCATTTATCACTAGCCCGGCCTGGCCGAGGTCAGTTATGATGTTATTTAGGTCGGTTAGAACGTTCTCTACTGACCCACCCAAGGTTGCATCGTCCAGGTACCATACATTCAGCTCTGACCTTACTTTGTTAGCTGCTGCATCCACCCCTATTGAGAAAAGAGCAGGACCACCTGGATCTCCCTGCTGTAACCCGGTCTCTGATGGGATTACCGTCTCGCCAAAAATCAGGATTGAAGGTTTGGAATAAGCCTGCCAAAGTAGGGGGTACAGAGTGGGGATGTGTTCTTGAGCTGCACGGAGGAAGACATCCCTGCGGATGCTGTTGAATGCGTTCCGCATGTCAATCTTTAGAAGCACTCGTTTTTCTTGGGCTTGGCTGAGGTAGGTGCGGGTTGCGTGTACAGCAGCTTCACACCCCCCTGGAGTTCCGAAACCTAGTTGAACTGGTCTTAAGTGTTGACCTAGGCCATTCGAGAGTGGTTTCAAACCCACCTTTGTGGCAAGGCGGCGGAAGGTGTTCCCTACTGCTATTGGGCCCACGCCGCCATCTTTTTTTGCCAGTGCACAGAGTGATGCCCCAAAAAATAGGGGTGTGGCACAGTCGGGTACTTCCCCTCTTAAAACCATGTTGATGAATTTGGTGAGGGTTTCCAAGAGTGCCTCCCCAGCAGCTCCTGATCCCTGACCCAAGAGGCCTTTGAGGTGGGCGGGTCGGATACCATCTGGGCCCGCGGCTGAGCCTGCTGGGAATGAAGTCACTGCGGCGACCACCTGCTCCTTCGTGACAACTAAAGGTTGGCGCATCTGGTCATTTGGGGCAGGGGGGAGGTTTAGGTCCCTAGGTGTAGGTGGGTGCTTTTCTTGTAGGGCTTCAACAACTTCGGTGCCTTGACCAGCAAAACCTTCTGAAGAGGACAACAGTCTGACGGCCCCTTTGATGTCACTATCCGCCAGCTTCGCAGCGACCCTCTTACGTAGCTGTTCAGCCTCTTCCTCTTCCTTCTCCTGGTGCTTCTGGGCCCTGTTTGGTTGCTGTTCGGGGGTTCCACCAGTTTGTTTCCATCCATATACTGTGCTACTTGACGTTTCACTCTGGTGGCTAGTGAAACCTGAAGATGGTCTTGTATGTTGGTTCTGGGTGGTTTTCGGAGGGCCCCATAGGAGAAACCCAGGAGCCGTGCCCATGCGAGGGGTGTCTTGAGCTGTAGGGCCTGCTTTATGATGGTTGTAAGGGCCTCCGCCACTTGGATTCTGGCTCCTTTAGGTACCCGGGCAAGGACCTGGATCCGCGCTTTCCATTTGGTCACCAGTTGGGTCAAGTCGGCGACCGGTGTTGCCGGTGTTGCCCCGGTTGGCTCTGCAGTGGGCCCTGGGCATGCGAGACATTTCCAGTTTGGTTGTTCTCCTGATGTTTTCTTTGTCAGCTTAGCACAAGATAAATGAATAGATCTAAGACAGCCGGAACATTTTCGCGAATTCTTTCTTGCATTGGTTGTTCCGCACTTAAGACACTTAGTATCTGCTAGGCCATAGTCTTCCAAGATTATCCGTTCCTCTGCCTCTACCAAGCCGTCCTCCTGATCTTCCCGTGGTGCTTCCATCTCTACCATGTCTCCCTTGTTTCAGAAACCCCGGGAAATCTCTCCTGGCACATATCTAGATTATTGCTGTTGTTATTAATGTATAATTGGCTGGATGCATAACAATTCACTTATCATAGTCGACCTTTCTGATGGGATATGTAAAACAAAAAAAACAAAAAACATCACATATCATAGTCAACCTTTCTGATGGGCAATTGGCCTGCTTCTCCTAAAGCTAAGTGGTTAAATGTATAAATCCTCGGCATTGGGCACCGGTACAACTAAAAGATCTAACTGATTGAAAGGAAGCACGCCAATTATATCCTATGATTACTTACACTGGCGACGCCACCCTGATGTTGAGTATTAATGAATGCTTAGGATATTAATAATGCTGTCAACATCAAGATAGGGAGAGAGCCAGAGAGTGAGCGAGAGCCAGGATCTGAGTGGGTAACCGGATCTAGGGCAGCAGTTATGGAAAAATTATTAAATTGTACAAAATGTTAAGAGAGAGAGAGAGAGAGAGAGAGAGAGAGAGCAGGGGCGGGGGCGAGGGAGACAGAAAGCGAGCTGGAGAGGGGGCTGGCCTGGTTGGGTATGAAAGATGTTAGAGGAAAACAAATAGCTAAAATGGTAAAAAGCGATCTGAAGTTATAGATAACCTAATGACAATGAGGCGGTTAAGTGCGGTGATTGAAAGTGGATGGAAAGATGTTAAGGATATAAAGGAGAGAGAGAGAGAGAGAGAGAGAGAGAGAGAGCTGGAGAGGGAGCTGGCCTGGTTGGGTATGAAAGAGAGAAAACAAATGACTAAAATGATAAAAAGCGATCTGAAGTTATAGATAACCAAAAAAATAATAGCAATGAGGCGGTTAAGTGCGGTGATTGAAAGTGGATGGAAAGATGTTAAGGATAAAAGAGAGAGAGAGAGAGAGAGAGAGAGAGAGAGAGAGAGAGAGAGAGAGATGAATGAAAATGGGCCTTGTAGCAAGTATTTCCTAAATGGTTAGAGAGAGGGAAATGAAAATGGACCTTATAGCAAATACTTCATAAAGGTTAGAATTGTTTGAGAAGTTGAAGGACCGAGGGTCAGATGGAAGATGAGGCCTATGGTGGGGAACCATAAGGGTGAAACTGCCTGCCCTATAAACGGTCACCTCACTCACCTTGTGGTCACTGCTGGAGGTTTATGGTGCCTGGGCAGGGCTGGGCTAGTGCCTGACGGCTCCTTGTCCCCTCACTGATACTGGTAATAACACTCTCAAGATTAAACTAAATATGCTTTGTGGGCGATGTTTAAACAAGAAACCAGTTCTGTTTACTATGTGCCGAAACACCGTATCATCGCCGATCTTCTGATACGTATATGGGTCACTCAGTCCCACGATACCCCTCCGAAAATCCCCTCTTTTGAGGAGCTCAACCGACCCGTGTGCTCTCCATAGAAACCTTTGTTTTTTTAGAAAACAAAGAAAAAGAGGACATGCGAAAAACACACAACCTAGACGAACACCGCTTGGATTACCCACACCTGTAGCGACCCCCAGGGACGCCCGAGTCGCCACGGTGACGACAGGATGTCCGGCGACCCCAGGGAAGACGATTCACCCCATGGCGACCACTTCCTCACCCAGAAGAAAGATAGTCTTCAACCAGAAGTTTTAAATAAAGAACATGTAATTAATCTTGTATATATATCTATGTGCCATGGTGTTGTAATAATAAAACCACCCATAATAAAACAGCTTATGTTTAATGTTAAATAATATGTATCATTGTAATGTTAAGAATGTCATACGAGATCCCCTATGTTTGCCAAATATTGTGATCAACTAACTAAACGTGTTGAAAGACTTTGTCACTTATGCGAAAACTCTTTCAGATCATCTAGCTAAAACTCTTCCATCTATTTTATACCACCCACATATGTACATGCCTTATCATCACCAAGCTATTCTATTCATAAACAAACCACATTCCCTTCTTCCCTACTTTTTATATTCAATACTACCAGTCGAATATATCACCACCCAAACCTTCCAACCTTCCGGCTAATCTCTTGACCCCAGGATTACCAACATAAACTCACCGAAATACCAACCATCCGGGATCCATACACCTGTGTATCTTTCCATCTCATATATACAGAAGCTCAAAAATTACCAGTGTTACACATAATAACATAACATAAATGCTCATCTACCCCTGTTCTCAATATTAAAGATGACAGACTATTGTTTGCAGAATAATATCAAGATATGCCTGAGAAACCTAATTTTCTCGTAACTCCTTCACCCTTGAATTTTCCCGCTCCAAGGTCAAGCCAAAACATACTCAAACCTTGAACAAAAGTTAAATTATCTCCACAACCCCATGACCCCACCTGTGACCTGTAAATCCAAATAAGCCTTAGCTTGAGTACCATCTACATACAATACCACCTTTGTAATATCTTCAAGTATGGTAGAGTTATTAAGTAAAGTAAAAGAAGTCAACCTCCCCCTAGGACAAGAAGGACTTCCTGTCCTAACAGAGAGTGCATGCCCACGCCCTTGCTCTCCTCAAAAGGGGGACGGGTACCGCTCAGTAATTGTGAATACTATGTCAGGAAAATCTGAAGGAAGTTAAGCAATTTTGAAGCTTCTTGATCACTGGCATCCCAAGTTGAGAAACCTCAAGATTAGCCCTCCATTCATAAGAATATAAGAAAATGGGAGTCTGCAGAAAGCCGATTGGCCTAAGCAAGGCAGATCCCTGTCCCACACAACCCCAGCTCAATTACAAAGCCCAATTATAGGCTCAACACTCTAATACCCTGAGGATCATCTTACCAAAACGGTTAGAGATTAACGTAAGATTATGGGGGTCTGCAGAGCGCTGATTGGCCCAACCCGGCTGATCCCCCTTCATACCCAACCCTTCTCGTCCATATGCTTATCCAATTTTATCTTAAAGCTCCCTACCGTCTTAGATCCCACTATAGCACTTGGTAGTCCATTCCACCCATCTACAACTCTGTTACCAAACCAATATTTGCCTATATCTTTTCTGAAACGAAATTTATCTAATTTGAAACCATTGGTATGAGTTCTTTCGTTATCACTGAGCTTTAGTACATTTGTCATGTCCCCTCTGTTAATCCCACTAACCCACTTGAACACCTCTATCATATCCCCTCTAACTCTGCGTTTCTCTAACGAATGTAAACCTAATTTCTTCAACCTTTCTTCATACGAAAGATTTCTAATATTATGGATAATTTTTGTCATTCTACGCTGTACTCTCTCCAATGAATCTATGTCTATTCTGTAATAAGGACACCAAAATTGGACAGCATAATCCATATGGGGTCTCACTAATGACAAGTAAAGTTTTAAGATAACATCAGCAGTTCTGTTACTCACACTCCTAGAGATGAACCCGAGAATCCTGTTTGCCTTATTACGAACGCTTATACACTGTTTTCTAGGCTTCAAATCATTGCTAACAAACACACCTAGATCTTTCTCGCAGTCTGAATTTTCTAATTCTAAATTAGCTAGTTTATATTTAACATTTGTTTGCATCTTCCCTATCTTTAATACCTTGCATTTGTCAATGTTAAACTTCATCTGCCAATTTACTGATCATTCATGTAAGGTATCTAGATCCCTTTGGAGGCACTCTATATCGCTATCTGAATCAATTGATCTCCCCATTTTAGTATCGTCTGCGAATTTACTTATCCTACTAGTTATACCTAAATCTAGGTCATTTATGTATATAAGAAACAACAGGGGACCTAATACTGATCCCTGGGGGACACCACTTTTGACTGCTCCCCACTCTGACTTGGTACCATTTATGCTGACTCTCTGTTTCCTACCAATTAGCCATGACCTAATCCATCCCAACAACGATCCTCCTATTTCATGTGCCTCAACCTTTCTCATCAATCTCTCATGAGGGACTCTGTCGAAAGCTTTACTGAAATCTATATAAATACTATCATATGACTTGTCACTATCTACTGCTTCATATACCTCTGAGAAAAAGCTAAGCAAATTAGTAAGGCAAGAACGTCCCTGAGTGAATCCATGCTGAGAAGAATTTATTAAGTTAAATTTGTCTAAGTGGCTTCTAATTTTCCTAGCAATAATAGACTCTAGCAACTTTCCTATGATTGATGTGAGACTAATGGGACGGTAATTGGATGCTATCGATTTATCACCTTTTTTGAAGATCGGAACTACATTTGCAAGCTTCCAAGCTTCTGGAACTAAACCTGTTTCTAAAGACTTGTTAAATAAAAATGCTAATGGGCTACTTAACTCATCTCTGCATTCTTTTAATAATCTAGCATATACCTCGTCAGGACCAGGCGATTTTTGAGGTTTCAGTCTGTCAATTTCCTTAAGCACATCATTTCTACTTATGCTAACTGTACTTAACATATTTTCTATACTATCACTATATACCATATTGACTTCTGGAATCTGTGCCAAATTTTCCTTAGTGAAAACGGAAAGAAACTGACTATTTAATGTACTGTACATTTCTAAATCATTTTCTGTTATTTCTCCTATTGAAGTTTTTAGGGGGCCTATTACATCTCTAACTTTAGATTTATATAGTTGGTAAAAAGCTTTAGGGTTATTTTTTGAGTCACTGGCTATCCTTATTTCATAATTTCTTTTTGCTTTCCTGATTTCCTTTTTGACCTGTCTTGATAGAGTCTGATAGTATATACCGGTATGTAAATGATTTTCGCCTTTCTTTATTTTTCTATATATTCCTTTCTTTTTTCCTATAAGATCTATTAGCTTATTAGTCATCCATTTTGGTTGGTTCTGTGTCGATCTAAATCTTCTTTTAGGGATATATTTATTTTGAGCATTGTGGAGTGAAGCAATAAACTGGTTATATGTAGGTGGCAAGTTTAACTCTGGCATATCCTGACTTAATTGCTTAACAATAGGGTCCACCCTTAAGTCTCTTCTTAGCCCACCATAATCGGCTTTTCTGAAATCTGAAAAGCCGATTATGGTGGGCTAAGAAGAGACTTAAGGGTGGACCCTATTGTTAAGCAATTAAGTCAGGATATGCCAGAGTTAAACTTGCCACCTACATATAACCAGTTTATTGCTTCACTCCACAATGCTCAAAATAAATATATCCCTAAAAGAAGATTTAGATCGCCGCAGAACCAACCAAAATGGATGACTAATAAGCTAATAGATCTTATATGAAAAAAGAAAGGAATATATAGTTGGATGTACGGCACCCCGAAGTCTTTACACTGTCTGTGAGTTAAAGAAAACCTATTAAGGGATCTTTGTTAACTGTGGCATCCCATCATTTAACATAGAGGCCTCAAATAGGCTGTATCGCCAATATTAAAGGTTGAAGTGCATAGGCATCCCTCCACTTCTACTCTTGATATTGTAGTTACGGTTACTGTGTCCTATAAAAGGAACTTTGTTATTATTGGCATCCCAGTGATTAACATAGTCACCTTCTCTAGGTTACGTTTTTCCTAGTTGAAAGTTGACGAACTCAGGTATCCCTACTCCTCAATACTTTCACTATTGAAAGTTCACAAGTGTCTTATTAGAGGAACTTTGTTAGTACTGGCATCCCAGTATTTAACATAGTCACCTTCTTCTAAGTTACACTTTCCTTAGTAAAAGTTAAGGGACTCAGGCATCCCTACCCCTCAACACTTTACTAGTGAAAGTTACACTACCACTTCTTACAGGAGATCTTGGCATCCCACAATCTTTTGTGTTATAAGGGCTTAGCGAGACACCCTCACGGGGACTCTGCAAACATAAGTCCTAGGTGCATTTCGTCTGTGGCATCCCATTAGACTTTGCAACTAAAAGGTTAAAATGCCGCCCTGAGTTCATTGAACCTCTTAAAACAGTCAGAGACAGTCAAGAAGATAAGTACTAAACTCTTCTTGCGTTCGTCCGATATCGTGCTATTCCGTCATAACTGAGGCACGATATTAAAGACCCCATTCCAAGAGTACCTTAACAGAACTTCATCACCGGTTAATATAAAGGTCAGGATAGACGAGTATAAATGATAAAGCTATAGGCTCAAATACTCTCGTTAGTCTGATATGGTGTCCAACTGTTTAATTACAAGTTATGGAGCCATATTTAAGACCCAACACCCATTAACCCATCTGTAACATTACTTCACACGACTGGCCAACCTGGACGGCCTACGGAGATTCAGAAGACTTCAAGCAACTAGTATTCTGCATCTCTAAGAAAAGAAATATTGAAGAAAAGATACCTAAGTCGATGCCAGTGACGAGGCAGAAATAAGTTAGAGTTCAAAAAGTTATAAAAGTATTCTAAGTTCCTTAAACTCCTTATTTATAAATAAATCATCAGTGTTCATCAACGAGAATCTATAGAAACAGATTCCTTCTATTCGTGTACCAGTGATAAATTCGTTTAGTACACCTCTCTAACTTAACCCTTTATTAGCGGCGCGCAACTTATGTCGTGTGAAAGAAATTTGGACTAAGTGGCGGTTCACAACTTATATCGTGTGCCATTTTCAGCACGTAATGTTGCTGAGAGAGAGAGATAAGTGGTGGCAGGAGAGTAGCAAGCATATGACTGCTCCAGACCACCGCGGCGGACCTACTGACATGAATCCCACCCTCCCCAACCCTCACGCACTCGCTACACAGGGAATTATGTAGGGAAACTACCTAATTACATGGTTTTTGCACTCGTGTTGCGCGATCATTGCAAGAAAACTAGCGATCGTACAAGGATAGTTGGGGTGTCATTGGAAAGCTCTGTTTATGTCCTTTCAGGGATAGATACTTGTTTTACGCTCTGGGTCTTATTTAGGCATGAAAATGATCACATAAACAACCCTATTTAGGGTAAAAACACCCCGCTGGGCGGTACATATAAATTACCGCCTAGGCCGCTCGTTAGGTGTTAAATAAGGAATTAAATCCAAATAAGATTTTTGCATAAAATAACTCAGTCCATAAACGGATGTTGACAATGAAGGATAAGACAGTGGTAGAACGAAAGTCATTGATTGATTATGTATGTGTGGATGAACGAATGAAGAAATCTGTGATGGATGCTAGGGTGTATAAGGGTATTGGAGGGGGTCTGTCTGATCATTATGTAGTGGTAGCTAAGGTTAGGATACAAAAGAAGTGGGTGAGGAGAGCTGGAGGGAGGCGAGAGGAGGGTGGAATGGTGAGGAGGGTGGAGAGGTTGCAGGAGGAGGAAGTCAGGGAGGAGTACAGGAGAGCAGTGGAAAGACGACTATGTGGGTTCAACCTGGAAGTTATGAAGGAAGTGGAGGAGATCTGTGCAGCATGTGAGGAGGTGTGTGGAGTGAGGAGAAGAGGGAGGGGAGTGAAAGGTACAGCATGGTGGACAGAAGAGGTAAGAATAGCTGTGGAAGAAAAGAAGAAAGCATATAGAGAGTGGTTTGGTAGTAGAGGGAATGAAGATTCCGAGAGATAGAAACGAGCGAGGTACGTGGAGAGTAAGAGGGTGGTGAAGAGAGTAGTGAAGGAAAGTAAGAGAAGAGTAGATGAGGAATTTGGAAGGAATCTGAGTGTAAAATGGAGGGAGAGTAAGAAACTGTTCTGGAAAGAAGTCAAGAAAGTTAGGGAAGGTAGCAAGGGAAACAGTAAGGGTGTAAAAGATAAGAATGGGAGAATGCTATCCGAGAAGCAAGAGCGAGTCGAAAGATGGAGGGAGTACTTCAGTGAGTTGCTAAATGTAAGGAATGAAGAGCCAGCAAACATAGCTGGATATGGTATGGGAGGGAGAAGAAGAGAAGTAGTGGAGGAGGAGGTGGGGATCAGGAGGTCAGAAGTGTGGGAAGCCATGAAAAGAGTGAAGTTGGGGAAAGCACCAGGAACAGATGGAGTGTGTGGGGAAATGTTGAGGTATGGTGGTTAGATAGTGATAGAATGGGTATGGAAAATGTGCAAACTAGCATGGGAGAAGGGGAGTGCACCCGATGACTGGAAGACTGACATAATAGTCCCCCTATATAAGGGCAAAGGGGAAAGAGGAGTGTGTGGTAACCACCGAGGAATATGTCTTCTTAGCGTAGTAGGGAAGGTATACAGTAGGGTAGTGATTGAGAGAGTGAGAGTGAGAACGGAGAAATGGATAGGCGACGAGCAGGGAGGTTTTAGGAAGGGAAGAGGATGTGTAGATCAGATTTTTACCCTGAATTGTGTTGTGGAGAAGTACCTGGAGAAGAAACAAAAGGTGTATGTTGCCTTTATGGACTTGGAGAAGGCCTATGACAGAGTGGATAGAGAAGGTTTGTGGAAAGTACTTAGAATATACGGAGTAGAGGGCAAGTTACTGAAAGCAGTGAAGAGCATGTATGAGGGTGCAAAGGCGGCAGTACGTGTGGAGAGTGAGCAGAGCAAGTTCTTTGACCTGAATGTTGGTTTGAAACAGGGGTGTGTGATGTCCCCTTGGTTGTTTACTGTATATATGGATGGAGTCATGAAAGAAATACTATCAAGAGCAGTGGATGTTGGTGTTTCGCTGAAAAGGGAGGGAATTGAGTGGAAGCTACCTATACTGCTGTTTACGGATGATACAGTTCTGATGAGTGATAATGAATGGGAGTTGCAGGGTCTGGTTAATGAGTTTGGAACAGTGTGCGAAAAACGGAATTTGAAGGTAAATACGGGGAAGAGCAAGGTTATGGTCTTCGAAAGGGGTGAAGTCACAGAGTGTGAGGTGAAGCTGAACGGTCAGGCTATGGAGATCGTCAACTCTGTTAAGTATCTGGGCAGTGTGTTGAGTAAAGATGGGACTATGGATGAAGAAGTGCGGGAGAAGGTACAACAGGGGAAGAGGGTTGTAGGAATGCTAAAAGCAGTAACAAGAAATAGGGTGGTCAGTATGGAAGTGAAGAAGTCCTTGCATGACAGTGTGGTAATCCCGACACTGACTTACGGAAGCGAAGCATGGACGTTGGTTGAGAGACTCAGACCAAGAGTGAGAGCAGTGGAAATGAATTACTTAAGGAGTGCGTGCGGAGTTACATGGAGGGATAGACAGACTAATGAGGAAGTAAGAAGGAGGTGTGGTGTGGAGGTAGATGTGCTGGAAAGTGTGAAAAGGAACAACTTGAGATGGTTCGGCCATATGGAACGTATGGAAAGCGAGAGAATGACTAAGAGGGTGTACGAGAGCGAGGTGGAGGGACAGAGAGGGAGAGGTAGACCGAATGAGAGGTGGAAGGATGGAGTGAGGAAGTACATGAATGAAGGCGGTGCTGGTTGGGGGGAGGGGCGTCGACTGACTGGGGACAGAGGTGCATGGGGGCGGTTCGTTCGTGGCCACCCCTTCGGGGATCGCGGCGTCAAGCAATAGATAGATAGATAGAGAAACTCCTTATTTTGAAGAAAATAATTCAAATGTTTATAACTTAGAATCTATAGAAACAGATTCCCCCTACAAGTGTATCAGTGTTAAAATTAGCGACTACGCCTTCCTAACATAGAAAAAGAATTAAATCCAAATAAGGCGGATTTTCACCTCAACTAACTCTGAAATAATCCCGACCAGTGAAAATATTTTAGAGTCCACTAAACCTGAATTCAATCTTGTTAAGTATACCAGTGTGGAAGGTGACATCTTTATAGGAAAGAAATATAGTGACTTATCTTAACCTCGTCAAATACTAGTAGCTGATTATACCCAAGTTACGGGTAAAGTGAACATTAAGGTAACCGAATAAGTTTTTATCCAATATTTCAAAAAGAGAATATTGATTTGATCCTAAAGAAAGGAAATTCAATTTAAGCCGCATTGAGCATACCTGATCTCCATCTAGATCCGCGATCGTGCTAGAAGATATTTGATTAAGTTGTACCACTTATGTTCTCATGTTAACACATTCTGATTCAATAATATGTACTTAGGGAATAAGTAAAATAAAGCTGTATTACAAACTATATTTTGGTATTATATGTATATCCTCTATTGTTATTGTCTTCCTTATATGTATTTGTATGAACTTGGAAATCCCAGTCTCGAAAGAACTCACCTTAACTAATAGTTAAACCTGAATATAATCAGGGCATAACAATTACACTCAGATTCCAGCCAGTTTGGGATGCAGCGAACATTTTCAAGACATTCCCCTCATTTCGCCACATTATTCCCAGAATTATCATAAATTGTGTCAGTTGGATCATATGTCAGTTCCTTCAGGCCTTTCAATTATGCTGACGTCTTCTTTATTTCATTCTTGCTAATGTTAAACGACATTGTCCAGATAATGAAAGACATCTCATAGTCACGGTAGAAAAAAAAAAAAAATCAAGTACATCTGTCTCCATATATATACTGTATATATATTTTTTTTATTTTGCATATTAATTAACACTACAGGTAGACTATTTTATTGCACACGGTAAATAAAATAAAGAGGGTGTTACACGAGCGACTTTCAGGTATGTGTTGATCAGCAAGCCTATTTCTCATACCAAACCAAGGCTACTTTTGTAGTGGCATTGGTAACTAGACAGATAATATATTTATCTTTAACGTAATTCATATAATACCCTAATATAAAAGTTGCTAGACCATAGATGCCAAAGAAATTGCTGTGAAAATTGAGTGCAAACAGCGGACTTTAACTAACCGTTTCCTGGTGTTCTTTACGGTGACTCTGGTCTGGCTTCTTGACCCTCTCTGGTGCAAGGCAGAACCCTCCCTGCATCACTCCATTAGGTTGAAAAAACTTTAATAAGTTGACAGGATGAATATAAACACCATTGAGGAGGAGAACTTTATTGACAACGTTTTGCAGATAGCTTCTTCAGGTCACTAACAGGCGTTAGGTCCTTGGGCGCCTTAAGTATCCGTCATAACAGGTGGGGGAGGCGGAGAATAGGGGGAGGGGGTATGTAGGACAGGAAGGGGGAAGTCGGCAAGCTCTATGATTGGCGCTTGGAATTCTCGCTTCAAGTATTATTTATTTATTTTCTGTTTAACCTCTCCGCTGCGTAGGTGGGGTATTGGCCACCCCTCCCTGTGTGGAGGTATTTAGACTGTTTCCTAAACTCAAATCGTCATCGTACCATAAATATCATTAATACTTATCCATATGCGCCTATTTTACGTTCATTATAAAGGTATTAACCTGTTACAACAATAAAACAAGTGGAAACAGCGTTTGGATGGTCAAAATCGGCGATAGAGGCCGGGAGTTACATAACTTATGGCTGAGGCAGCCTGCCAGCCAGCCAGCCGTCACAACGGCTGGAGAGACACTGTTGCGTGGTAGTCTCTCTCTCGCTCTTTCCCACGCTTGGTAACACAGATGACCACGCCCTGCTAGCAACTCGCAGGAAATATACCTAAGAATAAGGGAATAACAGGGAGAATAGGTGATATTTGAATGGGGGGGGGGGGGTGGAAGGAGGGGATGTGGAGGAGTGATATTTGGCATGGCCAAGGGGCAATAATAATAATAAAAAAAAAATATACAGGGCTGATTTAAATGTTTTTTTTTTAGGCCTTGGATTATATGATGAGTTCCGCAGCGCAGCGGTAAAACTCTTATAATGAGATCCGCACTTGCTGGGTTAAGAAGGCGTCAACTGGCAAAGATTCCTGTAACGAGTGCCCCCTCCCCCCCCCCCCATTGAAAGATTGATCGAGGGCAAAATTCAAGGTAGGTTAGAGTCAAACCTGGCTGCATGGAGCAGTTTAAGTCATAGGATGAAGAAAAGATAGATTTAGGAAGAAAGTTTAAGAATTTACTTGCTAAGTGCAGGAAAGACTGGGAAAATTGATTCATTCCTGGGTTAGAGAGTTGGACAAAAGATATGTGGGAAAGTGTTTTGTGCCACTTACTCTGCATTAAAGAGGATTTATATACCGGTACTGAAAATGCTCTGAAACACATTAATAATAATAATAATAATAATAATATTTATTTAGTCAGCAATTTACAGAGTTGGTACCACATAGTTTGTTACAAATATGACATGTACCAGCCTTGCATAATTCCAACTAAGGATAGCCCAATAAGGCCGTTAGGCGTATTTCCATTGGGGTCCTTGTGGGATTAGGTTAGCTGGGGAAAAGGGGAGGATAAAGAAATAGATACTTTAGAAAAAGTATTTCTAGGGGGTTATTTTAAGATACCTTACATCCTATAGTAAATATCAGTAATCCGTAATCAGTAATCAGTAATCATTTCAGTTTGGTTTGTCTATCTCTTATGTCGTATTTAGTAGTAGACATAAGCTTGGTGCTCCCTTCTCGCAGCTGTCCGGTTCAGGTGTTCCTTCAGGCTACGTCTGAAGGAATACAGTGTTCTCTTTTCACGGACTGACAGGGGTAGGTCGTTCCAGTCTTTGATGGCAGTGAAGAAGAATGTTTGCTTACCCTGTCCTTGGATTCTCGGGACCTTAAAATTAAACATCATGTTTCTTGTATTATGTCCACTCCTCTCATTTGCTTTAACAAAATCATTCTTTAGATACTCTGGAGCTCTGTCATAGAAAATTTTGAAGGCATTAGTTATCCTGATTTGTTTGGCCCTGTCAGAAACATTGAGCATACCTAGTGACTGAAGTTGTTCCTGGCCAACATGTGATCTGGGTCCTAGGTTCAGCATGAACCTAACCATTTTATTTTGAGTGACCTGAAGTTTGTGCTGTGCTGATTTAGATGATGCAGAGTACCAGGATGACACAGAATAGTCAAAATGACATTGAACAAGCGCTTGGCAGAGGGTCTTTTTGGTCGCCGCGGGCAAGCATCCCACCTGTCTATACAGGTATTTTATACGTGCTCTACACTTACTCAGGATAGATTCCAAAATTGTTTCACCTGACAAACTCGCGTCCAGTTTCAGTCCGAGATATTTAACTTGTGACACTGTTGTTATAGGAATATCATTACAGTTGACCGAGAAGCCCACAATGTCTTTCAGTTTGCGTTTTGTTCCACATAAGATGGCTTCCGTCTTGCCCAGGTGAAGAGATAGTCTATTGTCCACTAGCCATTCACTACATGATGCTAGTTCTTTGGAAAGTGAAGCGGCAATACTTATTGGGTCTTTTCCTGAAACCAGAAGCACGCTGTCGTCTGCATACAGTAATAATTTACATGAGACGCTCAGTTCCATGTCGTTCACATAACAGAGAAAGAGTAAGGGACCAAGGATGCTTCCCTGCGGGACCCCACAGTTAATTGGCATAGGATCAGATATATTATCATCAATTTTGACTCTTTGGGTTCTACCACTAAGATAAGATTTAAACCAGTTCACAGACCCTATGCCCATAGCTTGTAGTTTATTACATAGGATATCATGGTCTACTGTGTCAAACGCTTTTTGTAGATCAAGAAGAACCATACCGGTGTAGTTACCTTTAGACATTTCTTTACGAATGTGATCCGTTAAGTGGATGAGACAGGAGTCTGTTGAGTACATGCATCTGAAACCTGATTGAAACTTATAGAATAGATCATTTTGTTTGAGGTAGTGTTCAATTTGGGTGTATACCGCTCTTTCAAGGATTTTAGATACAATACATAATATGCTAACTGGTCTGTAGTTGCCAACTTCTAGTTTATTTCCTTTCTTGAATAGAGGGGTTACAATAGCTTCCTTCAGTTCAGCAGGTACTGTGTTGGTGTTAATTGACAAGTTGATGATGTGGGTTAGGGGGCCTGCCATACCAATGGCTCCATCTCGTAGAAATTTGGCAGGAATTTTGTCTGGTCCTGTGCTCTTATGTACATTTAGGTTAGACAGCTCGTCAAAAGTGTATTTTGGTGTAACATTTTGCAATCTAAATGTGTTCGGGTGTATGTCTTTATCTCTGTAGAAATTACAAAAGGTGGCCGTTGTTGTCGTGTATTTATTGAGAGGTTGAGGTAGGTTCTGTGCAAGTGTGTTTGCTATGGAAGTGAAGAAGGAGTTGAAGTAGGTTGAAATTTGTCGTTTATCGTGGCAAACCTGATCATTAATGGTGAGAGCAATATTAGTGTTAGACGAATCCCTTGTCTTGTTGCTGTAGCCTGTTGTTTTTAGGTGCCTCCATAGTTTCTTTGGGTTATTCTGATATTCCTCTGCCTTATTGTGAAAATAATTATTTTTCGCTGATTTCATTTTCCTACTTAGTTTATTCCTGGCCCTGTTGAACTCATGTTTCAGACCTTGATCCTGTCTATGTTTCGCTAGCCTTTTTAACAGATTGTCTCTGTGTTCCAGATGGTGTAGTATGTCATTGTTGATCCATGGGTCTGATCTTGCTTTAATTCGTATGTCTTTCAGAGGAGCTATTTCGTCTAGGATGTTTGTGATGATGGTTCTGAAGCCAACCCATGCGTCATTAACGTTTGTACTTCCAAACACTGGAGACCAGTCTGTGTTCCATAAAATGTCCAGAAATGTTTCCTTATTGTAGTTTCTGAGTGACCTTGTTTTGATAACCTTGTGATTCTCTAGGGTAATTTTTGTGGTTTTCCGTGTGCAATATGTGACGAAGTGATCACTTATCCCAGTCTGTATAACCCCTGATTGGGATATTTTGTCCTCTCTGTTACAGTTTATGTGGTCTAATATTGTGGCAGTGTTCTCAGAGATACGTGTGGGGGTTGTGATGAGTTGTTTGTGATTGTGCATTGTCAGTATATGCCTATATTCTCGTACAAGCCTATCATTTCGTTGTTTGTAACACAGGTTAAAATCCCCTAGTATGATGGATTCATTCCGAGGGTCTAGCGATGACAAAGTTCGTTCAAATTTGGTCAAGAATTGTGTGTCGGCTGGTGGCCTATAGCATACCTCAATTGTGATGGGTCTTGTCCTCGGCAGGTGTAGGTCGATCCACAGAGCTTCGTGAGTATTTTAATAGCGGTAGAAGAGAGAGAGAGAGAGAGAGAGAGGGAAATGCAACATTGTGGCGTGTAGAAGACTTTCGAGAAGTATGGTATGAGTGGAACTCCGCCCCACACGCGAACAGTATTCGATACACGGGTGTTCAGTACCATAGCTTGTACTTAAGCAAGAAACTGTGTGGGAATAAAGAACCCACGGACACGGTTTAGCAAACTTAATTTCTGGGAAACTGTTTCAGCATGAGTGGTCCAAGAGAGATCAGAGAACAAAAAAGAGACACAAAGAATATTGAGCGAGAACAAAGGGGTGATTTCTGTGTTGTTGAAGAATAAGGGAGAGTTGTGCAGAAGATTGTGAAGGGTAGATAGATTGAGAAATTCGGGTTTGAAGCATTGAAAGCAACAATGTTATCTCTGCCCAAATTGCAAATAATTGATCGATTAGAAGATTGGTGTGTTATTGCCTGATCACGTGAATTTTGAAGTGACAGCATGGAGGGTTGTTGTAGAAAGTTTATTGAATAGTGTAAAGAAGAGTCATTGGTATTGGAGTGGATAAGACTAGAGGTACAGTTGACAAGATCATTAATAAAATAACTGTGAGAAAAGACAGAAGCCTGAGGAACATCAGAGCTGATAGACATGGGAAGTGAACGATGGCCGCCCACAACCGCATAATTATGGAATGATTAGAAAGGACCTGGAGATAAATGCAGAAAGAGAGATAGGAACCAAAGGATGGTAGTTTAGAAACTAGGGATTTGTGCCAGACTCTATCAAAAGCTTAAGATTTGTGAGTTACTAAGATTATACAGGAGATCACCATTAGAGAAGCCCTTTTTTATACTGGCAGTATGAACATAGATTATGGGAAGACAAATGCTTTAGAAATTTTGGAATTAAGAATAGATAACAACAACTTTAGATATGCAAGATATGAGAGCAATTGGACAATAGTTGGAGGGTTGAGAGGAACCACCCTTCTTCGGGACAGGTTGAATAAGAGCAAACTCCCAGCAAGAAGGGAAGATTTTTGATGAAAACAGAAATGGAAACGTTTTCCTAGGCAGGAAGTCAGCACGGAAGAACAGTCTCTGAGTACAACAGGACACCATCTGGTCAGTGCTCTTTTGTATTTTATTCAGCCCAGTGCTAGAAGAAAGAACATCCTTAGAAGAAATTAAGACATTGGGTATACAATAAGAAAGATGGGGATGATGAGGATGGAATAGCACTAGAATCATCCAAGGCAGAGATTTTAGCGACAGTTTGAGCGAAGAGTTCAGCTTTGTCCGAGGAAAAAGTGACGGTGGTGCCGTTGGAGTGAAAACAGTGGAGGGAAAGGCGAGGAAGCAAAATAGTTGGAGAACTTTTAGATGCCACATAGATTGGGTAGAGCTAGAGTTAGAAAGTTCAGTGGATTTGTTTTTGATAGGGAAATATAAAAAGTACTGCCAAAGAGCCTCTCAGTCGGCAGACTTAAATTGCCACAAACGGCTGGTAGGATCAGATGGCATCATTGGAAACATAGAACAAGTAACAGATAAAATTGTGATCGAAAGAGCCCAACAAAGAAAAGAAAAAATAATAATACAAAGCAGAAGGATATGAGGTTATATATAATTCAAGGATGTTGGGCTGATCTCCAAGGTGGTCAGGGGTACGAATAAATTGCTGAACTCACTGCTCCAGCTCATTTAGGATTTTGTAGGCTTGTTCCCCAGGTTGGTGAATAAAATGAGAGGAGAGCCATTAGCTTGGAATAATTATTTTAAATGAGTATATAATAGCTAGAGAGATACTGTACAGTTATATTTTCGATATATGATGTAAGTACTGTATATGTATCAATATACTGTAGACTTACTTCATCAGCATAAATATAACTAAGCTATACTAATAGACAGGGACATCTGTTGTGACCGCTTGTAAAGATATACGGTATTGTTGACTAAATTGTTTCTCCCGTGAACGTCCTTTGTCTTTATCCAAAACAAGGAATCGAGACACACAGAGCTTTTGTTCACCTTTTGTCAGTCATTATGCTGTACAGTTGGTCAAAGTTCCAGCTGACCCACCCTCGCTCTTTTTTAGGCCATATCATTGTTAGAACATATGCTAAGCAAGGGAAAGTAAGCCTATCTCAAATACAAATGCATACATCGCTATGTATGATCCCGAACATTCACCCAAAGTTCGTAGATGTGCTTAAATATTCAAGTTATTATATCCACTGATTGGCAACGCATATAAAACCTGCTGGCTGCCACAACATACTTTACTCGATTTTATAAGAATACATATTTCTGTTTTATTGGTGGCTGCTTAATGAAGGAGCATTTAATCTTCACAACGTGAACATTACATAGTCTAATTTGCAGTAATATACAAAACAGACACAGGTAACTCATTAATGGCAAGTGGTATCCCTGCACCACTACACCAGTATTGCCAGCTAATTCTGCGAGCCCCAGAGCGAGGGTGGGTCAGCTGGAACTTTGACCAACTGTACATCTATATTCTCTCGGATGTTTTTCCACGTTAGCAAATAAATACCAACAATATATTATGTTTTCCAATCAATTGAAACCAGAAACTCAACAAGCGTCTACCTCTAGCCCGCCAATGCAATCACTTCCCATTCTATAATAATCTACACAATTATTCGACTTTCTATATTGCTAGTACTGGCGATTTTATGGCATTTTATTCCAGTGTGGAACAATCAAATAAGAAAATACAACAAGCTCTTTGCAATATCCCGTGCTGTGATACAATAAAATGGCCTAACGTATTATATTCACTACACGAAACAATATCATACACATTTATATATATGTACAGTATATACAGGTATTCATAAACAAAAAAATATTGTATAATCTATTAACCCACTGAACCCCACAAGATTTATTAACAAGTTACACTGTAGGCCCAGCCAAATTTCGTTTTTTTTCCTGAAAAAACATGGGATGGATTAGTAATGAAGGAAAAAACATAAAACCACTCACCTAGGTCAGTTGGGGTTCCTGGGGGGGGGGGGTTGCCACCACCATCACTGTATGATGGGTAAGCGGTATACTGGTCTCTCACTCACGTGCGTGCCCACACGCATGCGGCATGACTTGAGGGGTTGCCAACCATCGGTATTGTTCTGCGGGATCCTAAAGTAGTTCCCATACAAATCTGAACCCTGTGCCATAGGACAAGAGTAATTAACCCTTCTGGCCCGGGCTCGCTCTCCTAAGGACGTTGTTGAGATCTGGGCGATCTGGCCAAAAAACGTCTACGCCTAGGCTACCATATCTTTGTTATTTTAACTGCTACCGCATTCCCACGCATCTCCAAGCGTAGATGTGTTTCGTACCTGTAGACTGGCGTTCAGTAGAGCTCTCTAAGTCAACTGGTTCAGTTGTGATGACGATTTCCGTAGAGCGCATTTTTCCGCGATTTTAGCAATATGACACACTTTTTAACACTCAATCTGTCTTAGCTGACCACACAACAAAGCACTGACGTCTGCTTGCTTTCGGAGGTGCGTGCGTCGCCTCCGACCAGCTGTGTTTACATACATTGGATGCGCGGCTTTCAAAACAAGCTTAATAGGCTTTCAAGCTTATGGATTAAAAGGGGACACCCGGGCTCCTGCCAATCTGCCGCGGTGTCCTTTTAAAATGCTGCACAGTATTGTGCATTTATTGTGCACAGTAACTATATAAACTTCGTAAATGATAGAGTAGTCGGTGATGCTTGTTCAGTATTCGAAATATGCAGGGTGATTCAGAAAACGCTTTCATACTCTAAGCACGTATTCTTCGTTCATTCTGAGTTATTAAAAGCTATATACATACTATTGATTAATACAAAATAAGTCCACGGAGCGGAAAGCGAAATTTCCAGACCTACGTATGAACTAAATTTACAGATATGATACAAATTAGTTAAGTAATTTGCATCAAGATGTTTGTTTTTTGAAATATTTGTATGCTATTACCGTGATAGATTTTTATTATTAGAACATTTTCCTACATTATTGCACTTGAGATCTGCCGTGGAGAAGAGAAATGTTGTGGGTTCTGCTGCTTTATTATTCATGTTAATAAAGTTGTATGCAGTATTTCGATACTACCACTTGAAACAAGGGTGCTCATGATACCTTAGTAAGCATAACCGAGTGAAATGCAGAGCAGAACTATCATTCAGAAGCTTTTCTCTTCAACAATCCTTCTGTGGTGTCTCTAGATAACTAATAAATTTGTAGTAACTCCGAAAAAAAAAACTCACCTCGAGGGTCATGGAGTAACATGTCTTATTTCAATCTGCCGAATATATGTCCTTAAAAGTATGAACGCGTTTTTTTAATCACCCTGTATAACATTGAATTGACAGGGTTAGATAGGATGGAGGAATACCTCACCTGTAAGATTGCTAGTATGCAGGTGAGCAGAAAGGAAAGGCGAGACCACAAGAACCAGAAACATCTCTACCGAAGTACCCCATGAACTCAGGAATTTCCCATATTCTACGAACCACAGCGCGGGGTCATCTAGGTCAGTCACCCCCACCAATGGGAAAAACCATGACCCAATCACAGTCCAGCTCTCAAACCATGGTCACCAATCACCTGCCACCATTTGTTCAGCCACCAGATTTGCAGTATAATAAAGATATGTTTATGCAAATGCCACATCAAAGACCTGAATGCTACCGGAACAAGTGGACATAACAGATTCTCCTTATTATGATGGTCCTGGAGAACTATCAAGTCTAACGAGAGAATAAAGAAGAACCGAGTTATTTAGAATATCATCAATGAACCTCAGTTATGACATAATCACTATAATTACGATTCACCTGTATCAAGCTAAATAACTCTCACTTAAACATTAAATAAAATAACTATTATCTATATGTATCCAATCATAACCATTATGTATGTGTTAGTTAAGTATTAACCTCCTCAACTCTATCACAATGATTTACTATACCCCTGTAACATTGAATACCTATAAGTTAGAGACGAAAATTAATTCAAACATAGTCTCAACGAAACTGTAGGAAATTAAGCAAACATTCACTGGGGTAATGTCCTTAAGGCTGAAAAGTCCGGGGCATCTAACAGCAGTGAATAATTGTCTCGCCTTCTCCCCTACCCTCGAACATACGACGAGCCTGTTGTGTGTCCTCTGAAGTCCGGATCCTGAAGTCCTGATTGTGAGAAGCAGCCCACCTGAAGTCCTGAGTGTGAGAAGCAGCACTTCTGAAGTCCTGACCAGTGAATCTACATTCTACGTCGGCCAGACTTGCTCCTCTACGCTACCCTCCTACATTCCCTTAAGTGTCTCTGAGTATCTTCCGTTGTGATTATTGTTGAAAGGTAAGGTAAAATATGTGAATATTACAGTGCTGAATTCTATGTAGATCTGTGCCCAAGATCCTTAATTAATGCGTATGTATTAATCCTTCAGAACTCTATATAGATCTGTGTTTTAGATCTAGTGTTAACCTTTGCCCTGTAATTCTCCTAAACCTGTTTACGCATACGTTACCTACTTGTGTTAATTTATTCACTTAGCTAAATACTCACAGATTTTCCTTGTATATGTCCATTCTATTATGTATGTTGCAAGTTGAAGTTGAAGTTGAAGTGTGTTCCGTGTATTTATTCCCTTCTTAATTAATACTATTTGCCTAAAACCTACGCCCAAATTAATTTTCTGTTTATCTCAGTGCCCCATCTTCAAGAAGTTAATTGTTGATTAATTCACCTCCTCCATTCTTCGAGAACCCTTTGTTTACGCTTACATATTGTTGAGTGTTAATTTGCTTATTTGATGAACAGTATATCCGTTCATTCGATTATTGATGTAGATGATTTTGATTCTTCTCGTCTAGGAGTTCTAGCCTTGCATATATATATTATCTAAATATTCATCATCTTGAATACACCGCTGATTGTGTGAATTCTCTATTGGAATCTGCTAACCCGTTCAGAACTCCTTTCATGCCTTTTTAGGTATTTTAACTTAGTACAACTTCGTCGTGTACGCCATTTATCTATTGTTAGTGTATTATTCGTACATGCTAATTTTATATACGTGTTACTTTATACCAGTTAACCTCTTTCGTTGCTTAACTATAAAATATCTTATTGTTTTCTCAAGGGAAGTTAATACCTTGTATTATTCACCAGTAGAGGTAAAATATTAAATCTGAATTCCTCGACCCGATATCTAATTATCGTATATAATCCTTGCTGAGATATATGTTTATATGATAATGTATTCGATCATATCTAAAACCATACTTAATTGTCAAATTAATTTCGTATACCTCCCCTTTTAATCTCATTTGTCTATTCCAAATAGTAATATTATAGTCGTACTAATAGTAAATATTATTTCCAACATCGCAGTACCTCTAATGATCTGATCCAACTACCCGGTCAGTTTACCTTAATACGTGCGATTCATACGACGCACGCGCCACTCGCCACCCATGAGCGATTGTAGGACTTGTACTCTTGTGCGCTCATCCCTCACCTAAACTAATTAATTCTGACGTGGTCATAGGTTCCACTTTAAGTTCAAGTCAATCTATGAATAAAATACGTTAGACACTCAACTCACATAGATATTATTATCAAGGGTTGATTCTATAGGTAATGTGTTATACTACCATTGCATATTTCCTATATATATCTCATACCACATTAGATTCATATTCTGTGTTATTAATTGATCGCTGATGCTATTGATCATAATTGTCACATATCGTTTACTTACTATTCCTAATAATAGTCAAGTCAACCTACACCGGGATATCATACATATATGCCTATGTTCTAAATAAACTGATTGTGTATAATTTACATGTGTGTTGTTATTGTGTTCTGTAGCACCTAATTGAGCACCTATATTGTGATTAAGAACGTGTTCGACGTGTTCCTGTTGAGGATATTTACAGTCTATAAGTCCAGAATTGGATTTTAGTGAAGACTGGGTAACGGGATAGAAATATTATATCCCGGCATAACAAACATATTTACACTTATTTTATTATATTCTTACCAAACAAGGCTCCTGTCCCTGATGTCTAAAACCTTACTTCCAAAGGTCTACTCCAGTGTAATATTATTGCTTAATAGCAGCCAAAATAAAATGTATTAAGGGTGGAAGGGTTTATTTATTGGTAGAGATATTTATTTATTAAATATTGTTATTAGTTTTCTCCCTAGACCGGGCCTAGACAAACCTTCATCAAACTAAAAACCATTCCCAAGATCCCCCTTCTCGATAAATTTGTAATTTTTTTTCGGCCGGCTCCTGCGAAATTAAAGGCTCTCTATCGCTTGCCAGGAAAAAATTAACACCTAAATGGCACGAAAGGTCTTAGTATTGCCAAAGAAATGGGATGAAAGGTTTTAAAATCGACAAACTAATGGGCCGAACGTCTTAAAATCTGAAAAGTAATGGGGCTAAATATGAGGGAGAAGGGGGGCCAGAAAGAAAAACGACCATCCCCCATTAAGATATAATATACTGAAGAAAAACATGAACAATTGTTGGATTTTTCTAGCTAAATAAAATCAGAGTAAGAAAGTGTTCCACCTTAAAGTAAAAACTATCGTGTTTGGACTAAAGGGTTAATCCGTTGAGTACCGGTGACATCTTAACGATTTTATTCAGCTTAGGAAGGATGTTTACCCATTACACGGCTACAGGCTATATCTATTAATCCTTTTAGCTACCGTATTATCTTGCCTAAGCTTCATAACATCGTCTATATATAGCTAGAATATAACGAAAAAGACGTCACCGGTACAGAAGGGTTAATCTGATTGAAAGAGACCATTAAAGTGTTTAGCCCTTTAATTTTGAGAAGTTCCTGGAATCGTGAGCCAAATTAAGATTTTTTTTTGTTTTGGGCCCCCTTCTCCCTAATGCTTATCCCCATTAGTTATGATATTTTAAGACGTTCGCTCCATTTCCATACGCTTCCCTTGACCTACTGTATGTCCTATGCTCATCTACAACGTTCCCATATCCATCCAATCACTACCTCACCTCCATATACTTCAACTTCTCGCTACACATTCCATCTACCTCTGATGCTTTACCTATCTTAAGGGGGATGGTTCATTTGTTGGTCGATTTTTTAATTAATTTATTATTGTTCTAGTTTCCTCTCTAGACCCCTATCAAACTTTTAAAAAACAACCCAGGATCCCCCTTCAAGATATATTTGTGCATTTTTCGGTAGAAAAATGTCCCGGCCGAAGGCCAGTTCCTCCAAAAATCTGAAAACTAAAGGGGCTAAGCATGAGTGAGAAAAGTGTCCAAAAAAACGACCCATCTCCCCTTAACCCTCTTCAGAGCCTCACATTCTTCTAACCTCCTGATCTTCTCTCCTCCTTCCTCCACTGCTACTTCTCTCTCCCATTCTCTATCCAACTAAGTCTGTATCTCCTTCATCCTCTACACTCAACAATTCATCGAATTGTTCTCTCCGTTTCACGACTTGATCTTGTTTTTCCACTGGCACTCACTCATTTGTATCTGTCACACTCCTACTACTTACTCCATCATTCACCCTATCATCCTTGACCTCCTTCCAAAACAGTTTCTTACACTCCCTCCAATATTTACATATGTTCCTTCAAAAAATCATCCTTCACTCCTATTTATTAGTGTCCCCTCCATCATTGACGATATGCCTATTAATATAATAGCCTCCATTCAAGCGCCCGCGGTAGCCAGTTTGAATCTACCGCCGCGGGGAGAACGGAGTATCCGTCATAAGGGTAACGCTTATTCTCTTATGGAATCGTCTTATGATTGGGTACTCTCTACGAAAAAACCTTCGTAAAATATAAAAAAGAAAAATATACTTAATAATTTTTATACTATAGCTTTCCATCTCTTGGATTTCTTGTGTGGGGTTCCTTGCCGCTGCTCCCTGAGCCGCCATACTTTCTTCCTCTTCCCGCGGTCGTCCCGAGAGGTTGGGTGCCAGTGTGCTCCGCTTCATTCTTCGTTTGCTCCCTTCTAGTGAGTCCTTACTCATTTGTATATATCTGAGTTGTATTGAACAAGGTTTTAGATTAGCTAACACAGGCTACCCCATTGGTACGCCAACAGGAAGTGTTAAAATAGGGTACTTTGTACAGGTGCTTCGAGTCCACCAGGATCTGCGCATCATGTATTTTTATGTTATTGTCATTATGCGCCTTAGCTATTGCTTAACTAATTAGTTAGGCGGCTACTTCAACGCAGGATTATGCTTCAGGCCGTCTCTATGAGGCAGTTGCATTATTGTTTTTAGCAGACGCTTTGGTTTAAGGGTTGCAACACGTGGTGTGGAACCTTCCAGAGTCCGGGTCTGCGCGTGGGCCCCTCTCGTGGGCCTCTTCACCATGTGCTGCTGCTGCTGGGTCTTCAGGAGGTTGGAGAGCTGCCGTTTTTGCTGTTTCTACAAGCCTCGTGGCCAGCCTCATTAGGGGTCTCCGGGTAAGGCTAGGGGTCATTATTTGATGAATAATGTTATTCCATATACTGTATGTCATAGCCTAATATGTTTCCCTGAGTTTGCATGTGAGATTTTACATGTTTAGAGGGAATCAGGAGACGTCCTGTTGGTGTGTGGTTTTTTGGGGATGTCTGACTTTCACAGATAACTCAGCACCTCCGAAAATGTTGGTTCATTTTTCCGGCGGCTTTCGAAGCCAGCTGCCTGTTTCTCGTCCAGCGGACGAGTAAGGAAATTACCAAATGTCCTGGCGTGGTATGCTAAACCATGAACTTCCCGGCGGAAATGCGATTTCCTCAGGGAATAACTCGGCCCGCCGAGTGAACTCGCCCTGACCGATAGCCTCACGCGGCAACTTAGTATGCCGGCGCACAGTTCAAAGGTAAACACTGACTAAATAGTCAAGAATTAAAGAATGCGTGATCATTTACTATCTCTCTAGTCCAAATAGTAATTGATAGTAAAACGTTTAAGGTCTTCAAGGGCCAGTGACACCTTTGTCGCAGGTAAGCAGTTCAAAGAATCAGAGAAACCTAAAAGCTTCTCTTAGTCAAGCCCACCGGAAGGTTAGAGTAGCATTGGCTATAGTTAATTTTCCAGCGGACTTGAGGTAGGATGTGTTAACACCTCTCAGGTTATCCTTATGAGCATTGATTCCTGGAAATTTATATTTCCAGATCACAACAATTCAGTAGCAGTACCGGCGGCAGTGGGGTGAGCCGATTACGGCAAGGGGGGGTCCTAACTCCATCATGCCTCGGTTTGACTTATGCGCTACTCCTACCTGTTCTCTCTTACCAGTTTTTGCACATAAATTATTTATAAAATGCGTTAAGTGCCTCGATCGTTCACAGGGATTATGGGTGTCGAAGAGATGCGCCGTGTGCTCAGAACTAAGAGCGGCGCTCTTCGACAAGAGAGACCTTTCATGCCTTGCGGCTTTAAAAGAGATTAAGAACTTGTTTAATGGGTACGCAAAGGATGTGGCCCATAAGGCATTACACTGTGACGATGAGGCCCTATGGGATCATCTAGTAATTAAATCTCCTTTAGTAAAATCAACTCCGGCCAAGTCAACAAAACTAAAATCGAAAACTAAAGTCTTATCCAATGTACTGGTGAGTAGTGATAGTAGTGACAGTGAAAGTGCCGAGGAGACCCCCCCTGACCGGTCGAAGAGAAGACGGTCCCCTTCCCCGAGTACTAAGTCTCGGTCGAGATAACGGTCCCCCCATAGACAATCCCGTCATTCAACAGTTGAATCATCTAGGTCGACTAAACGACGGAGGGAGGATTCGGATTCTTCGACAAAGCAATCTAGTTCAGGACATAGTAGCTCAGGACATAAAAGTGCCCGCACGGATGTCACGAAGCCGCGCCACCAGCCTACGCCGGGGTCGCGGCCACTTCCCTCCGCCTCTACCTCCACATTACAAAGCTCGGAGGTAGGGGCGGAGGGGATTGAGTCGGATCCTAGGGATGTGAACCGTCAGTCCTTGAGTGAGCCACATGACTTTACTTTTGCTATACCTAAACTAAATTATGTAGCACGTAGAGCTCCACCGATTGTGTTGAATAGGGTATTAGCCGAGAACTATGGGGGCTCTCAGACCTGCTCACGTCAAACTTATGATGACCCTCAGGTGATACCGGACTCCCAACCACCTGCAGGACAGGACCGGGGAGTCTGGAGACAATCGCCCTCACAGCTAAATCCCTCAAGTGATAACCAGGCCATGACGGGGGAGAATACTAATTTAGACACACTCCCCTCGTCTGTCCCAGATCTAGTTTGGCCACCGGATAACCAGGTACCTGAAAACCGGCAACAAACGCCAGAAGTGATAGACATACCTGGAGAGCCGGAGGACGTTGATCTGTCCTCGGCTCAACAAGTGAACAATGAGGAGGAATCTGAAGGGAGCTCTCAATCCTCTAGGGGGTCCCACAGTAAATGTGTGACTACAGATGAACTTAACGACATTTTACATAAAATTATGCAACAATATGTTCCTACTACCTCAGGTCCTTCCACCAGTACCCCGGTGGCTCCCCCGATTGACTCTACGGTAAGACCTTTAGAACCTACCAGCATTAAACCTCCCCAAGCTTCTTTTCCTCCACTTAACGTAAATCCGGCATCAGCCACGGCATGTAGCACGACAGTGCCTGCCTCCTCGACTACCTCTAAAGTCCGTGTAATCACGGATTTTACTCCTCCCCCTCTTGATAAACTCCCACAGAGGAGAGGCCCTATGCCCCTCCTGTACGGGCCAGACTGCTCATGGATTCCGGCAATAGAAGAGAAACTTCATATGGCACAGCAGACCATGTCGGGGGAGCTTCCGGTTCCTAGTGATTGGACCATTGAAGTAAGTAGGAGTAAGAAGCTCAGGGCCAAAGATGTAGAGGGAAAATTATTGGATGTTACTATTAAGGCAATACCCAATGTATACAGTGCTGATTTCTCTGTATACTCTGCATCACCGGCCTTACCTCCTGCCTCAGCTGCACGACTTTTTGCAGACTGGGCACGATCGGACGGCATGAACGACATAAAGTCTCTCAATACACTGACACCGGAATTGGATACAATTCCGGCGCTCGATCTAGGCCACAGTCCAGTCCTGTAGGTATGGGTCCGTGGGTTGACTGGGAAATAGAGGCGCAACAATTCGCAGCCACCATTACCTCGAAATCCTCCCATCAGATCCCCCAAGAGAACCACTTATGGGCCTCACTATCAGTTAATAAGGCCGGAGGGGTTTCGCCGGCTTTGTTTGACTTCTTATGCCCCTTTCCCACTGGTGAGACAACTCACGATTTTCGTTGCCGATGACTTCTTTTTGACAAATTCGCAAGAATATGTGCGACGTTCACGATTTTGACCGTTTCAAACAGATGACAAATTATACTCGGCGAAAATGTCGCCGATGCCGGCGACGCAATCGGCGACATCGGCGACATTATCGGGGAAGTGAGCGATGTTTCGCCGATGAAACCTCTGCGATGCATGTCACATTTTCAAAAATCTCTTGCGAGATCATACGAGGATGAAAGACTACTCGCCGTATGTTCGGCGTTTTATCGCACATACGTCGGCGAGATTGGCGAGATCGGCGAGGTGTGCGCAGCTGAGCGAATGTAACGTGAATGTGCTAATTGCAAAGTGGAATTAGCATATCACGCCAAACTAATGGGCCGAACGTCATAAAATATGAAAACTAATGGGGTTAACCATGAGGAAGAAAGGGGACCAGAAAAACGACCCATCTCCCCTTAATTCGGAGGTTGGCAATGCTTCGTCGGAGACAATTTTCTATCAAATAATGTACAAATTTAGCTTGCTCTCAAAACAAAAAATATATATGTTGGCTCGCTACCGCTCACCAGGAAAATATTGAAACCTGGATGGGGGTAAACGTCTTAAAACAGTAGGCTGAACGGGGCCGAACGGATACAAGGCAAAGAGAGAGGGAGAGAAATAGAAAAAAAAAAAACCGAGGAGAGAGAGAGAGAAAGAGTAAACTAAAAAAAGCGAGGTGGGCTCAATTGTTAAGCGTAACGCAAACATTGAGCCCACGTCGCTGTTTGTTGTTTTCTCTTTCTCTCCCTCTCCCCTCGTTTTTTTATTTATTTTTTTCTATTTCTCTCCCTCTCTCTTTGCCTTGTATCCGTTCGGCCCCGTTCAGCCTACTGTTTTAAGACGTTTATCCCCATCCAGGTGTCGATTTCTTCCTGGCGAGCGATAGGGAGCCAGCATTGTATGGAGAAATCCGGCTTTGCCGGAGAAATGTTTCTATCGAAAAATGTACAAATTTAGCTTACTCTCAAAACAAATATATATATATATGTCCGCTGAACATGATGGCGGTGTTTAGATTATTCTATCATCATTATTGGATTTTATAGAAATAAATCTATAACGATAGTTTTTCGCTCTTATAGAATCCATTCCGCAGCAAAATATTAACTCTCAGTCTGTTTTCACCAATAACAACTGCTTTTTATATTTGTTTGTTTTCATGAACGGCAAGAGGAAAGGTTGTTCTATAAGATTTCATCAACAAGAACAACAAAAACAACAATATGTGGAATTTCACCGTAGGTGAAGGCATATCATCAGTCCGCCCGTATTTGCCCTAACTCTCAGTCGGTTTTCACCCATAATAATTGTTTTTTATATTGTTTTGTTTTCATGAACGGCAAGAGGAAAGGTTATTCTATAAGATTTCATCAACAACAACAAAAATAACAATATGTGAAATTTCACCGTAGGTGAAAGATATCTCACTAGGCCTATAGGCCTTATTTTTGTTTTTACCCACCTCTCCGAAGTTGCTCTTTGGCCTCTGCAGGTGTGTCTTGAGCATTCCGCGACGTCCCAAGGCCCTTCGCATGCCTCGTGCGGAGCATACCCCTGGCGGGTATACTCTCGGCGAGTATTCGTGTTCACGTCGACGACTAATCGACGAGGAAATCGCCGATGATCGTCGATGTTCTCGGAACATCCGAGAGCATCGGCGATCAGTCGTGCGACGTTTTGGAAAATTTCAAAGATTTTTTCGTGGGACTAACTCGGCGATGTCTCGCCGATGTCGCAGATGATCGCAGAAAACCTCGCAGTTCCTTCGGCGATGCTCGACGATGCTACCAACGCTCGTGAGTCCTCGTCCAAAATGTTGAACTGTCCGAACATTTGCGACGACCCTTGCGAGGCCTTGAGAGGCCTTGAGAGTCAAACGATTTTTCATGAGAGGTGTTGAGACATGTCACGAATGTGCCAATTTATCGGTATCGGCGAAGAAAATCGTGAGTTGTCTCACCAGTGGGAAAGGGGCATTAGCGGCCCCCAAACTCGTACTTTACGAATTGAACGACCCCTTTTGTACTCCCCCTCCGGCCCACTTGGACAGAGATTTCAAGTTACGCAGTAAAGCACTTAGACTATTTTCTCAATATCTAGTAAGTCGCCAAGTTGCCCAGTCACTCACGAGAACCATTACAGCCATCTCGGATCAGAATGTGCGGAAGGCCACGGAACTATCACGGAGGCTTCTGTTACAAAACTCCATTCAGTCCTTAGGTGATATAAGAATAGCTATCATGGAGGCGGTCAGAGCACACCAGGACTTAAGAGTATACTTGGTAAAGAAGTTGTCGGAAGACGTAGGTCACCGGGCAACACTTTCCCCAGTATTAACTGCCTCACTACTTAATATGGATACATGGAGTGCAGTATTCAATATGGTAGACGTTCTAAGGCAGAGTACCTCCCAGCCTAGGAAGGAGTCGTTCAAGAAACCGTACTCTAAACCAAAAGGCGGTAATAAGCCTCAAGCTCCTAGTGCTAAACAGTCCTTTCGGGACCCTAGAGCTCCCCAACAGCAGGGAGGTACTCAGCACAAACACAGGCAGGGTAAACAGTCAGGCAAGAGGGATAACAAAGGTAAGTCTCACAACAAGCCGCATCAGGGATCGAACGTCTGCTAAAACCAGCCAGCCGTCTCATCCCACTACACCACCAAAAAAAAATTAGTCAGTCACACTCTCTCTCCCGGGGCCTATCGCGGGTGAGTTGGATTCGAGAGTAGTCCCGGCGAACAGACCCAGTACATAAACTGGGTCGTTCCAGGCATGCCGCAGGGCCTGGCCCCGACGAATGTGGGCCCGGACAGTGGTAAGCAAGGGCATCACTTGGCGGTGGCTCCGGCAACCTCGTTTACGTCAAACTCAAGAGTTCAATCATGTTTCTTTAGAGGTAGAGTCACTTGTCCAAGAAATGATCACCAAGCATGTCATTGTCCCGGTAAATCCAACTTGCCATGTTTTCACCTCCAGACTTTTTCTAGTGCCAAAGAGGGACAGTGTGCAGATGCGACCAGTAGTAGATCTCTCGTATCTGAACACTCATATTCATAATTCACCCTTCAGGATGCTCACAGTGAATCAAATCAGGCTCACACTTCCGCCGTAATGTTGGATATGCTCCCTAGACCTGAAAGATGCCTATTGGCATGTCCTCATAAACAAAAGATTCCAGAAATTCCTCGCCTTGAGGATCAGGCAAGAGACTTACTTCTTTCAGAGATTACCCTTCGGGTTGAACCTGGCACCGAGAATTTTCACAAAAGTAGTCCGGCAAGCCCTTATACCTTTATTAGCTCGAGGGATCAAGGTGATGTGGTATCTAGATGACTGGCTGGTAGTGTCAGAGTCAGAGAGTTTATGTCTGATTCATGTAAACAAAGTCATAAATCATGTACAGACCCTAGGGTTCAAAGTCAAGTTGGCAAAGTCTCTCCTTGTACCCACACGGGAAATCCAATGGATAGGGCTGGTCTGGGACACGGCCAATCTGACTCTCACTCAGACTTTGGACAATCGCAACAGATTTTGCAGGAAACTGTTTCGTTTTCTCCACAGTCTGAATACGATGAGAACGACATGGGAGTCCCTGGTCGGTTCTCTCAATTGGATCCAATTAACTGTGAAGTTGGGCCGGCTGAAAGTAAAGAGGTTAATCATGGAAGGCAACAAATTCTTCCCGCTTTTGCCGGCGGGAAAATTATGGACCATTCCTCCATTAATCCACAACTTACTGTCGGTTTGGGCGAAGAAGGAAATATTGCACTCGATAATGACGTGGGTTTCTCCTCCGCCTACGGTATGGATAGACACAGATGCTTCAGGGACAATAGGCTGGGGATATCAGTCATGCCTAGGCCACAAGGGCCAAGGACTTTGGTCCTGAGACATGAACTTTCATACAAACCAACAAGAACTCCTAGTCCCGCTATTTTTCCTTCAAACTCACGGTTCTTCATTACAGGGGAAGTCAATTGCGTTTCAAATGGACAACTTGAATGCGGTACACTGCATTCAAAAGCAAAGGTCAGCAAGGTCTCGGAGGTTGCTGGAATTGTCAGAACAGATTTTTGCTCTAGCCGAATCGCTGAGCAACAACCAAGCTTCCTATGGGTCAACCGAACAGGGAATCGCATAATGAGACGGAAATTAGCTTCTTTACTCGTAGATGTAATCAGGGAAAGTAATCCCGGCATAATGGGCAGAGCTCATGATATAAGAAAGTGGGCGGTTTCTCTTAGATTCATGCAAAATTATTCAGTGGACGACATAGCTAACACAAAGCTGTGGGCGTCCAACAATACTTTCTTGACGCGATACCTGTCGGTGGCCCTGGATAAACCAAAACTATCCTGTGTGGCGTTACAGCAACGGGTCTAGTAGTCCATGTGCTATTACTAATTAAGTGTTAATCTTAAATGGTGAAAAGGAGGGGGGGGGGGTGCTAGATAGCTTAAAGACCCCTAGAACCCTCCGCCGGATATTGTGATGAGTTACCTTGATACCTTTTGATACCTTTTGATGTGTTCGCCGCTCTTCTAGCGGCACCAAGGAGCGCGACGCCCCTCGTTATGGGTGGTGATTTGGTGCAGTAGACTGTTTGAAGCGACAGCTCGCTCCCTTGCGAGGATGGGCTCGTCTGGCACTTTTTGCAGTTCGACATCTAGGGCTCTCTTGAAGTTGTCTAACGAGATGTCCCTCATGTCTCTTACTCGCCGTGGGAGTTTGTTGAAGAGACGTGGGCCTCTGTGTGATAACCTCACGAGCTGTGATACTTAACCCACTGAGCCCCAGCTAGTTTATAATAAATGTAGGCCTACCACCAGGGACCAGCAGGTTTTTTTTTTTTCCAGAAACAATAGGGAATAGGTTAGGAATGAAGGAAAAACCACAAAAAACCGATCCCCTAGGTCAAAAAGGGTTAATAGTCGTGCTGGTTCTATAGCTCAAAAGATTTTATTTTATTTGTGAAGATATCTATCTTAGTACAACTATATAGTATAAACAATATGTACAAACAATTATAGAATGTACAAATAGTTTTAAGGCCAGTATACTGTATACAGTAATCCAAAGAATTATGGGTCTGTACCTGTTTGAAAGGGAATAAGAATATGTCCCCAAACAAACATTTAGACGGATCGCAGAGTGCAAATCCAGTCACCTATAAGCAGATCTTCTTTGAAGTAACACACTGCTTCCTTTTTCCGTTTTTATAAACATTTTATGTAAACAATAAACACTTAAATTGTTATACGGATTCTTTGTCTCTACCTGAGGTAATTTGTTAGTGTGTTGATATTGTCACGAATGTCCCCCTCCAGTCTTAAGATATCAGGCATATCGTCAATGATGGAGGGGCCACTAATAAATTATAGGTTTGATTCCCGGAGGGAAGAAAGAAAACCTAATATTTAGTAGGGGCCCCGTAATCATTGACGATGTAGGGCCCTCCCGTCCATCTCCTTCCCATTCGCTTGATGTCTTGAGGTGAATCTTAATATGTCAGTGAAGAAAGAATGGCGGCTCGGGGAGCAGCGGCAAGGAACCCCACACAAGAAATCCACGAGATGGAAAGCTATAGTATAACAATTATTAAGTATATTTTTCTTTTCTATATTTAACAAAGGTTTTTTCGTAGAGAGTACCCAATCATAAGACGATTCCATAAGAGAATAAGCGTTACCCTTATGACGGATACTCCGTTCTTCCCCGCAGTGGTAGATTCAAACTGGCTACCGCGGGCGCTTGAATGGAGGGTATTATATTAATAGGCATATCGTCAATGATTACGGGCCCCTACTAAATATTAGGTTTTCTTTCTTCCCTCCGGGAATCAAACCTATATTTTATGCAGATTTGGAAGAATCTATGGGGGTAAGCACAGCTATGCTGTTTATATAACCCTTTCACTCTCTCAGTTTATCCCTAGCAAAAATTATATAATCTACCGATATTCACACGAGGTTTGCCAGTTCAGTTTACCAGAAAGTATTATTTAATTTTATTCTAGCTATTATTAGACGACTTTATTATGTTTAAGAAGGAAATCTGGAAGTCGAAGGGTTAATGGAGAGAAACTGTACCCTTGTGATTCATAGAGGGCCTTCCAAAGCTCAGTACATCATCTAATGTTAATCAAGATAAAGTAATAACGTGTCATCATATCCTGAAGCGGTGTTCATGCGACTTGGACTGTAGGCTTAAGAATACTTATCGGCCATAGCCATACTTTTCTGTATTATACTCGGATTCTGTTACTCAGGAAATGTGCATATGCGATGCGGACTTGGAAGCGATGGTCATATCTTGCCCCCCAAACACTAAATTACTATAATTATCGCAATTTGTGTATATTTTCTCTTGTGTGTGCTATTCCAGAGGGACAACCAGTAAATGCTTATCTTGATTCTGTGATTCAGAGGGAGAAATTGTCGCGTGAGATTGTGCTTACGGGAAGCAATAATATAACTGTCTCATATAATAGCTTTCATTTGTCTCTCATGAATACTTCTGGTATAATCGTTGGTGTTTTCATAAGCACCACCCAGCCAGGCGGTCAATAATATAATCCAGTATTGAAAAACTTTTTTAATCACGTTGTTTATGCTGCTGACAAGACCCGTGGCACTTTCTCCCAAATTATACTCTGGAAACTTTCAGTTATATTATTAATATGCTGTGATATTGCAGAAAAAGTCAGTTGCTTGGAAACTTCAAAGAGTGAAATATTAAACCTAAGTAATAACATTGGTAGCACAATGTGCGCATCCGAATAGGGTGCAAACATGGCATGGAGGGTAAAGTGTTTGGCCTGAGAACGAATTTGCCTTGATTTGGGAGTCATATCTAAAATTAACAAAACAAAATCGGAAAACACATAGCGGTACAATGTTTGGTCATATATATATATATATATATATATATATATATATATATATATATATATATATATATACTGTATATATATATTTATTTTTTATTTTTATTTTTTTTCTATATTCCAACTTACTTCCTCTCGGGCATAGGCTGAGAGCCTTAACATTCACCGCTTTACAATGAACAGTGAAGCCCGTGAGGTCTTGTTCCAGTCTAGGGAGTGAGACATGTGAAGCACGTAGAGTACAACGAGCACCTGCCATCTTGCCTTCACATGAGGCACGGTGCTCACTCATGGCCCGAAACGACCCCATCTCTGAAGCCACCTCGGTCTCACCCCCTACACTCGGACTCTCACACTTACACACACACAACGCCACCTGTTGAGCAGATACCTCACCAGGCATTGCACCCCTATAGCATATTTTGAATATGGGAATATTCATACAGTGCTATTTAATCAGGGAACAATGAGGGTATTTTATTGACGTTTCGGTGGGCTTGTGGTAATGCACTGATACTAGGTACAGCACAAATTCCATCCCAATAATATCTTCCCATTGATACATCGGGATTTGAACCCGGGACCTTTGGATTACCAGGCCAGTGGCAAGACCACTCCACCACACCTCCCCTATATATATATATATATATATATATATATATATAATATATATTATATATATATACTATACATATATATCTATATATTATATATATATATAATTTATATATATATATATATATATATATATATATATTATATATATATACTGTATATTGTCTATATGTATATGTATATATATACAAATAGAAAACATCATAGAGTACCACCGTGTAACTCCTTGGCATATTTTCTGTCTGTCCGGGGGTGGAGGAGGATATACAGTAGCTCCCCACGGTATAGTAACATAGAAGGTAGACGCATGGCGGTGGTATTGGAACCACGACAGTCACTTGTTTGAGCCACTGTGACGTCACAGAGGGACTCCCGTACTGGTCTCCCAAGCTAAATATGGTGTTCTAACAGGATCAGTATATTGCGTTTTCCACCGAAAATGTAAAGTGACATGGATAAACATATACATATATAGTGTGACAGGACCCTAGTCTATTTGCTAAAGTTGTTATTTTTTGCATTTGAAGATTATATACACGGCTATGAGGTAGTATATAGCCGACGTCGCTTCAAATTTTACCGAGGAAATGCGATGATATTTTTGTTGACCTAATTACCTAATATGTAGAGTAATGTCGATTGATATCGATAATGTAATTGTAGTAGGACCCAATCTAAATGTTAGCATTGTTAGTGATATATGTGTAGTTTATATAAAGAATATAATTATGGCCAGCTAAGAATCTAAGAGGGAACGTAGATTTCTACGATGCGATATGTTAGGAGTGGGGGGGGGGGGAGCAAACCGGACGGTGGTGCCCTCTGACGGCCAGAGAGAACACTGCCTAGTGCCTACGTCAACAAACAAGCCACGGTGGTATACGAATATTTCACTAAATACTCGCTTATAGAATAATCAACGTTATTCCAACACCTATATCTTATATTATGACGGTACCATGGTTGAGCATGAAGTCACAAAATAAAAATAATTGATAGACGTCTGTTTAGTGCTTTTTAGAAGCCTTTATGTATATGAGTTCAAGAATTCACTGCGTCTACCTTCTATGTTACTATACCTGTAGCTCCCTGTCTTTGTCTTGACACTTGTTTGATATAGTGGGGCAGATATGTGAAACATATGTGGGAATTGTGCGTTTCTTGATACAAGTGTCAAAATTGGCACACACAATAATAAACTCAGTATAATCAAAATTAGCTATAGGGCCATCAAAGGTTTAGCCTATGTTGGCTTTGGCAGCCCGTTTTCAATTAATCTCCATAAGAGTACTGAAACACCGATATTTACCCCAAACTGTATACTGTGGTAGAGATGTCAAACTAGTCTCAAATGACTCGTCTGAACAAGGGAAACAATAAATGTTCAGACAATGTTTATAAAAAAGTTGTCCATTTGACTTGTACTGGTCCCTGTAGTTCAACAAATTAGTGGCAATTGACAACAATTCTTACAAATTTGTAGCATGATAATAAACTTCAGGGACCAGTACAAGTCAAACGGTCAACATTAGCCAAACATTCTCTGAATATAAGTTGTTTCCCTTGCCCGGACGAGTCATTTGAGACTAGTTTGACGTCTCTACCACAGTATACAGTTTGGGGTAAATATCTGTGTTCCAGTACTCTAATGGAGATTAATTGAAAAGGGGCTGCCAAAGCCAAAATAGGCTAAACCTGTGATGGCCCTGTAGCTAATTTTGATTAGACTGTGTTTATTATGGTGTGTGCCAATTTTGACACTTGTATCATGAAACACACAATTCTCCACCTATCTGCTGCACTAATAGTGTGTTGTGTGGTTGGGGAGAAGTAGGTGTATTCGGACAATTGCCGCCTATTTTCTTCCATGGTTTGGACTTGAATTAATTTACATTTTGGAACTGACTCTATCTCATTATCAATACATAATACGGCATTGGTTATTTAGATTTTTTTGTTCTTGTTCCCTGTATAATATTCCCTGAAATTTTGATGATGTAATTTTTAAACACTCTGTATTTACGCATGTATGTATGCATGTATATACTCAAGCACATACTCCATAGCTGGGGGTGGCAGACTCGAGACAGAGCCCGAACAGAAACAACAAAATTAAATAATAATACAAATATTCACACACATCTAGGTTGCCCAGGGACCAAGGATAATGAAGGGTCTCCAGCAAAAGATTTTCAGGTCTCAAATCTCCCGGAGAGATTCTGGTCAGAGCAGGCAGACGCGCAGCCAGCGGAACTACACTACAATGCCCGCCCACATTACTACCAGGCAGGCCCCTTCATATAAAAACCGGCTCCCCGGGCCAAGCACCTGATCTAGTTAAACTGGCGCCCGACCCCCATTCCCTACGACCGACCGCGTTATCACCATCTATTCATAAGCATTCTCCACTCATTCCTATTCATCACCACTTCTCTTGCCTGTTTTTCAGTAATCTCTCTATCTTCCAACGCTTTTTTTTTTTACACCATCTCTCCATCTCCTCCAAAGTCTTCCTCTCAATCTATTTCCCCTTGCTTCTGACTCATATATTCTCTTTGTAATCTTTTCATCTTCCATTCATTCAAGCTGTCCATACCAGCATAGCACCCTTATATCTGTCTTATAACTGTCTTCGTAGCGCAATGGATAAAAGCACTGAATTTCGGTGTGAGCATCCTAGGTTCGAATCCCTGGACTGCCACATGTGTTTGTTGATTTCATTAATTGAGTTTAGGAGTAAAGTCGGTTGGTGGAGGGAACATAATCTGTGTATACAGTATATATGTATATATAATATTATATATATATATATAGTCTGTCGTGGTGTAGTTGATTAAAGCGTATGCCGTGGTGTAGTTGATTAAAGCATCGGCTATCATCCTGCCGGTCGGCGGTTCGAACCCCACTGAGAGATTAGAAACATTTAGTGGCTATATTTTGTGATAAATATATGTGATATATACTCAATATATATATACCGGTATATATATATATATATATATAATTATATATATATATATATATATATATTGAGTTATAGAAATATGAGTTATATATATTTGCGTTAGAGAAACACACCACCATACTCGATAAAGAAAGTGACCCAAGGAGATTACCTATACTCGAAGCGTAATATATCCAAGCCTTACATCCTAACATCAACAACCAAACTCTGGACCTTCAGATCCTTCCTTCTGCCAAAAGGCACTATCCTACAGGACCTAACGCCCCCCCTCGCCCCCCGGTGCCCTTTACGCAGCCCCCCGCGTTACCTCCTTCAGCTTCGTCTTCTGCCGGCGCCACACGTACTACTCAACTTAGGCCACGCCCCTCGACACGCAGCCAATCAGCTTTGACCCCGCCAACCGACCACCACCTTCCCGCATCCAGTGCGCCTGCGTGAAGCGGTTCTCTCTTTTGCACTCTTAGAATACCCCTCCACCAATAGCAGACTTTTGCCCCCTGATTTTCGCCTCCTCTGATCCTCCACCCTCTATATATACCCTTCCTGTTTACCTTTTATATCATTCTATCCTTACTTGATAATGCTGGTTGTCCAGTGAAACGCGTCGTATATCCTGTATCATCATGTACATTAATGTAACCCTGTACCACCATGAATTTTGCTCATCTCATTCATCTACTTCCTGCCACCCAGCGAAAACTAATCAGAGACCTGGAAACTTTGAATAATAAAATTTCCAACGCAGAAATTGCCATTTCTTTCAACCTCGTATGTATTAAAGAAAATTTATTACCTGGCTTTACTAACATTATATATATATATATATATATATATATATATATATATATATATATATATATATATATATATATATCACTACTCCAATCACCATCATCACTACTCCTGTCACTTTTATCACTACTATCATAATCATCATTACTACTGTTACCATCATTACTTCTACTATCCCCATCATCACTACTGCTAACACCACCATCAGTACTAATATCACCATCATCACTATTACTAACACCATCATCACTACTACAATCATCATTTATACTACTATAACCATAATCACTACTGTGGTCACCGTCATCACTACCACAATCACCAGCACCATCACTACTAAGCACTAATAAAAACTAAAATACTGCATACAATTACGATATACCCGCCCTCATCATGGGTATATATCTGGTAATATATAAAGTTAGACAAATATAATAATAGCAGGATTCAAAGTTAGGACAGTGTACTAACGAGGTGGTGGGGTAGAACTTGCTTACCGTGACAACAGTATGTTGTGGTAGGCCGTTAAGGTGAGCTTTCAGTTTACTGTTACCAGTATCGTAGTTAATACGCAGATGACAGGACCTCACAACTCCATTGGTTAACACTATCTGGTGCGACATCTTGCGGGTTATTATGGTAATTTGTTGTATTATTATTGAGGGTTTAATTTGTTTTGCCATTTTCGAACAATAGGTTTTAGTTTACCCCTAGACTTGCAAAAACGCCTCCCCAAACATCCTTTAAACTAAGAAAACGTCCCCCAGACCCCCTTCAACCTAAATGTGTACATTTTTCGGTAGACATATTTCCCGGCCAAAGGCCGGTTTCTCCCAAATTGCAGGCTCGCTCTCGCTCGCCCAGGAAAATCGACACCTTATTGGGTAGAAGCATCATATAATCGCGAAACTAATGATGTGAAAAGTCTTAAAATCTCCAAGCTAATGGAGTAAAACTGGGAGGATCCAAATTGATCTGCCCTGCACCTAATAGGGTTAAGATACTGCCACTACACAAAGCAGTGGAATAACACGGCACTCGGAGAAGGCAGACTTCGCCCACGGCTTGCTGTTGGAGACCGCCACAAAATGTTTGGGGCTCTTTAATCCGTTCAGTACCTGGGACGTCCTGTTTATCATATTCTGGCAACTAATAGACGATTTTATTCAGCTTAGGAAGGACCTCTAGCAATAATAAGGCTTCAAAATATCTCAACAAACCCTTTTACCTACCACAGTTCCTTCCTAAACTGCATATCGTCTAAATATAGCTAGAATAAAATATAACACGTCGCTGGTAGTCAAAGGGTTAAGACAATCACTACTACTATCACCATCATCACTACTACTGCCACCATCATCACTATTACTATCACCATGATAGCTACTATCATCACTACTACTATTACCATCATCACTAGTACTGTCACCATCATCACTACTAATATCACCATCATCACTACTACAATCACCATCGTCACTAGGCCTACTATTGTCACCATCAGCACTAAAGTAGTTTTTTTCATGCTGATGGTAAATTGAATCCTTTAGCATCTGATTTCTCGATTCTTAATGAACAAATATGATACTTCTATGTCTCTTGGTCCATATTATTACCAAGTTTTCATAATTATCAACATCTTTTGCTCCAAAATCTTAAGCAAGTGTCACACTATGCCGAATTAAGTGCCGACGCTCCACGACTTAAGGAGTGGCGATAGAAGGGGGAGACCACTGCCAAGTAACGTGGGTGATCGAGGGACGGGATTCCTAAGGCGGGCACGCCTCCTAATGGCAACTGGACGGGGTCGAGCGGCAACCATGCAAGACCTAAGGGAGATAAATGACGCCGCCGGGGCGGCGTCATGCGCCGTAGCGCGCAAACTGGTTGGCGACAATGCTCCTGACGAGTGGCGCCTATAGGAGGTAGCCCCATATAGATACTACGGCGGCGATGGACAGCCACCCTTTCACACTGGACCCCTACTCCGTCACAATTTACCCCGACCGAGGCAAACCGGTCTGTCGGAGGCGACGTTTTTGTGTGTGTGTGTGTGTATGTGTTTCCTCTAGGGAGGAAACTAAAGCCATAATAAAAAGATCCATAAATTAGCAAATAAATACGCCCATCTCCCCTTAATTAAGTGGTTCTTTGAGTAATTGGAACAACAAGGCCATCTATAGTTAACACTTTCAGTACCGGTGACGTCTTTCCTGTTATAGTCTGGCAACTATTAGGTTATTGTATTATGCTTACGAAGGGCCTATAACAATCACAAGACCTCCATTCCTCTCATTTATCTCTCTTAACTCCCACAGACCGTTCTTAAGCTGCATAAAATCGTCTAAGTAGGGCAGAACTAAGGCAAAACAGACGTCACCACCATTGAAAGGGTTTATAGATAGTCACTCGTTGATGGGATCGGATTAAAGCTTGGTTCACACATGCACGAATTAATGTCCCGTCCGTCCCCGACCAAGAAAATTGGCAGGACGGCATCAATCTGGAGGCCCCATGTGGCCACGATGGCTGTTCCAACGGTTTTTTGCCGCCGTTCTCATCCCGTTAGTCGCCGTCTAGTCGCCGCCAGGCTGCGTCTAGACAACGACTGCTCCCGTGGGTGTCCCGACATAACACGTTTTCTGGCATTTGCCCTGACCCACACGGACCATTTTATGCATGCACAAAAAGGACGCCGCCTAGGCACAGCGAATTAAGGGGTCAGGGACGGACGGGACGTTAATTCGTGCATGTGTGAACCGAGCATAAGGGGACAGTGGTGAATTTTGGGGGTCTATTTATATATATATATTCATTTATGTTTTAGTTTCCTCGCTAGACCTCTATCAAGATTAAAAAAAACACCCCCAAGACCCTCTATCAACGATGTCCCATGCGACGTTGCCAGATCGCGGACTCACGGTACGCCCTCCCCCTATGACGCCGCGTGGGCATTACCGGGTTACTGCCTGACGGCGACCTACCTTATGTCGACGCCCTTATACCGTCTGACGCCTACTGGACGCCACCAGCCTACCGTCCCCATCCCGTCCATTTCCTTGACCTCACTAGCCGCTGACTTAGATTATGAGAGTTGTTCGTGTCGAACTTTTCCTGAGGCCCCTGACGACCTCTCCCGACATCTCTCTTGAGTTGGCGCCCACCCACGTTGCACGGCGATGTAGGCAAAGACTTCGTTACGACCCTTAAGTCGTGGAGCGTCGGCACTTAATGCTTTAGTAAAACCAAGTAATCTGGATGGCGAGATAGCATTTTACCATCGGTCACTATTAATAATAGCATCATCACTATCACAACCACAACCACTATCCTAACTACTACCCCCCTCATCACTATTAATCTCACCATCATCACTACTACTATCACCATCATCACTACTACTGTCACCTTCATCACTAGTACTATCACCATTATCACTACTAATATCTGCATTTTCACTCACAATCCCCACCACCACCACTACTACTCTCACCATCATCACATCTACTACCACAATGTCACAACTGCTACCACAATCACTGCCATATTCACCATCATCATTACCACTTCCACGGAAGAATGTCCGTGTTCTTATGGGCCATGCGACCTCCATAAAAACACAAACACGGAGTTTAACAAACCATTGAAAAGGTTAAAAAGGGGGGATGGGCCGGTTTTCTGGACCACTTTCTCCCTCATGTTTAGCCTGATTAGATGTTAAGATGTTTGCCCTATTAGTTAGTCGATTTTAAGACCTTTCGCCCCATTTCTTCGTCAATATTTAGACCTTTCGTGCTATTTAGGTGTCGATTTTTTCCCTGGCGAACGATAGAGAGCCTGTAATGTTGGAAGAACAGGCCTTCGGCCGCGACATTTTTCTACCGAAAAATGTACAAATTAATATAGAAGGGGGATCTAATGGATGTTTTTTTTTTAAATTTGATGGAGGTTTAGGGAGGAAACTAGAAAAATAATGAATACATGCAAAAATCGCTCAAAAAGTTAACCATGTATTATGATGCCATTATTCTACTTATATTAGCTTGAGTAGCATAGCGTAAACATAGTGAACCATGTATTATGATGCCATTATTCTACTTATATTAGCTTGAGTAGCATAGCGTAAACATAAGTGAACCATGTATTATGATGCCATTATTCTACTTATATTAGCTTGAGAAGCATAGCGTAAACATAAGTGAACCATGTATTATGATGCCATTATTCTACTTATATTAGCTTGAATAGCATAGCGTAAACATAAGTGAACCATGTATTATGATGCCATTATTCTACTTATATTAGCTTGAGTAGCATAGCGTAAACATAAGTGAACCATGTATTATGATGCCATTATTCTACTTATATTAGCTTGAGTAGCATAGCGTAAACATAAGTGAACCATGTATTATGATGCCATTATTCTACTTATATTAGCTTGAGTAGCATAGTGTAAACATAAGTGAACCATGTATTATGATGCCATTATTCTACTTATATTAGCTTGAGTAGCATAGCGTAAACATAAATGAACCATGTATTATGATGCCATTATTCTACTTATATTAGCTTGAGTAGCATAGCGTAAACATAAGTGAACCATGTATTATGATGCCATTATTCTATTTATATTAGCTTGAGTAGCATAGCATAAACATAAGTGAACCATGTATTATGATGCCATTATTCTACTTATATTAGCTTGAGTAGCATAGCGTAAACATAAGTGAACCATGTATTATGATGCCATTATTCTACTTATATTAGCTTGAGTAACATGGCGTAAACATAAGTGAACCATGTATTATGATGCCATTATTCTACTTATATTAGCTTGAGTAGCATAGCATAAACATAAGTGAACCATGTATTATGATGCCATTATTCTACTTATATTAGCTTGAGTAGCATAGCGTAAACATAAGTGAACCATGTATTATGATGCCATTATTCTACTTATATTAGCTTGAGTAGCATAGCGTAAACATAAGTGAACCATGTATTATGATGCCATTATTCTACTTATATTAGCTTGAGTAGCATAGCGTAAACATAAGTGAACCATGTATTATGATGCCATTATTCTACTTATATTAGCTTGAGTAGCATAGCGTAAACATAAGTGAACCATGTATTATGATGCCATTATTCTACTTATATTAGCTTGAGTAGCATAGCGTAAACATAAGTGAACCATGTATTATGATGCCATTATTCTACTTATATTAGCTTGAGTAGCATAGCGTAAACATAAGTGAACCATGTATTATGATGCCATTATTCTACTTATATTAGCTTGAATAGCATAGCGTAAACATAAGTGAACCATGTATTATGATGCCATTATTCTACTTATATTAGCTTGAATAGCATAGCGTAAACATAAGTGAACCATGTATTATGATGCCATTATTCTACTTATATTAGCTTGAGTAGCATAGCGTAAACATAAGTGAACCATGTATTATGATGCCATTATTCTACTTATATTAGCTTGAGTAGCATAGCGTAAACATAAGTGAACTATGTATTATGATGCCATTATTCTACTTATATTAGCTTGAGTAGCATAGCGTAAACATAAGTGAACCATGTATTATGATGCCATTATTCTACTTATATTAGCTTGAGTAGCATAGCGTAAACATAAGTGAACCATGTATTATGATGCCATCATTCTACTTATATTAGCTTGAGTAGCATAGCGTAAACATAAGTGAACCATGTATTATGATGCCATCATTATACTTATATTAGCTTGAGTAGCATAGCGTAAACATAAGTGAACCATGTATTATGATGCCATTATTCTACTTATATTAGCTTGAGTAGCATAGCGTAAACATAGGTGAACCATGTATTATGATGCCATTATTCTACTTATATTAGCTTGAGTAGCATAGCGTAAACATAAGTGAACCATGTATTATGATGCCATTATTCTACTTATATTAGCTTGAGTAGCATAGCATAAACATAAGTGAACCATGTATTATGATGCCATTATTCTACTTATATTAGCTTGAGTAGCATAGCGTAAACATAAGTGAACCATGTATTATGATGCCATTATTCTACTTATATTAGCTTGAGTAGCATAGCGTAAACATAAGTGAACCATGTATTATGATGCCATTATTCTACTTATATTAGCTTGAGTAGCATAGCGTAAACATAAGTGAACCATGTACTATGATGCCATTATTCTACTTATATTAGCTTGAGTAGCATAGCGTAAACATAAGTGAACCATGTATTATGATGCCATTATTCTACTTATATTAGCTTGAGTAGCATAGCGCAAACATAAGTGAACCATGTATTATGATGCCATTATTCTACTTATATTAGCTTGAGTAGCATAGCGCAAACATAAGTGAACCATGTATTATGATGCCATTATTCTACTTATATTAGCTTGAGTAGCATAGCGCAAACATAAGTGAACCATGTATTATGATGCCATTATTCTACTTATATTAGCTTGAGTAGCATAGCGCAAACATAAGTGAACCATGTATTATGATGCCATTATTCTACTTATATTAGCTTGAGTAGCATAGCGTAAACATAAGTGAACCATGTATTATGATGCCATTATTCTACTTATATTAGCTTGAGTAGCATAGCATAAACATAAGTGAACCATGTATTATGATGCCATTATTCTACTTATATTAGCTTGAGTAGCATAGCGTAAACATAAGTGAACCATGTATTATGATGCCATTATTCTACTTATATTAGCTTGAGTAGCATAGCGCAAACATAAGTGAACCATGTATTATGATGCCATTATTCTACTTATATTAGCTTGAGTAGCATAGCGTAAACATAAGTGAACCATGTATTATGATGCCATTATTCTACTTATATTAGCTTGAGTAGCATAGCGCAAACATAAGTGAACCATGTATTATGATGCCATTATTCTACTTATATTAGTTTGAGTAGCATAGTGTAAACATAAGCATCACTAAGCTGTTAGTCGGAACTCTTGCCAGATGGGCAGTCGACGGTAAAAGTTATGTTGCCTCCCCTGCCTCACCGTGGCCTGCGATGTTCACACACTGGAAAGTTAGGTGTACAAAACGTGCATACTTCTGCCAACATATGGCACAATGTGAGGTGTGTTTTGCTCACTTAAGGGAGCCCACCTCGCTTTTGTTTCTCTTTCTCTCCCTCTCTCTTTGGCTTGTATCCATTCGACCCCATTCAGGCTACTGTTTTAAGACTTTTACCCCCATCCAGGTGTCAATATTTTCCTGGCGAGCGGTTGCGAGCCAGCATATATATATATATTTTTTTTTCTTACAGCAAGCTAAATTTGTACATTTTTTCGATAGAATAGGAGATAGGATATCTCCATACAATGCTGGCTCGCTATCGCTCGCCAGGAAAAAATCGACACCTGGATGGGGATAAACGTCTTAAAAAAGTTGGCTGAATGGGGTCGAATGGATACAAGCCAGACAAAGAGAGAAAAGGAGAGAAAGATAAAAATAGCAGGCGACCCCCCTTAACACTCATTGTAGGAAAAATTATAGTTCATAGTCTATGAATATCGTGGGTCATGGTGAGTCAGGAGAGGCGAGAGGGTTGTTGCCGTTGACTGTACATCAGTCAAGGCGCTGTCACACGAGCGCTTTTTCCGTCAATTTTCCACGAGCAAGTTTTTTCTCGTATTATTTCTGGACATGTTCGCATTAGTATCGGTAATTAGACGGAAGGTAGATTATGTTAGGCGGCTGAATTATGATAGTGTAATTTTTAATGCTTCAAGACCATAATTGCTCGAAAAAAGGCTCGTGTGACTCCTTCTTCAGCCTTCCTCATGTTGTTCACTCTTTCCTACAGCATAACATAATGACCAGTTATTTGCACCATTTCATGTGTTACATCGTGTTACATTCACGCAACTTAAATGAAACTTTAAATACTCCGGATCCATATCGATTTGTTTTTGCACCAAACTCTTACGTTTAGATTGGATAATTATAATGACTCACATGACCCCTGTTGTAACCTGGCTCATCACCATTCATGCTGCTCTACTCACGACATTATTCCATCATCCTCTACAACACAATCTAGATAAATTGTCATGTTGGGCCCAAATTTGGCAAATGAGTTTCAATGCGGATAAATGTAAAGTACTACATGTCGGATACCTAAATGAGAAAGCAAACTATTCGATGAATGGCACTCAGCTTAAGAATGTAAACAGAGAAACCGATCTTGGAGTAACAATATCGAGTAACCTAAAACCGAGTCAACAATGTTCAGAAGTTGTTAAGAAGGCAAACAAAATAATTGGCTTTATAGGCAGGTCATTTGAGCATATATCCAAAGAAGTTATCCTAACCCTTTACAATTCCTTAGTCCGCCCTCTTCTGGAATACTGCGTTCAATCCTTGTGCCCTTATTACCAAAAAGATATAAACAAGCTAGAACGAGTTCAACGTAGAGTTACCAAAATGATACCTAGCCTAAAGAACAAACCATACGAAGAGCGTCTTAGAGAATTAAATCTATTTCCTTTAACCCAGCGCAGATTAAGAGGTGACTTAATTCAAGTGTTCAAAATCATCAAAGGCATCGACAATATGAACTGTAGTAAGTACTTCACTATCGACCAATCATATTACACGTGGGGAAACGGTTGCAAAATTATTGGTAAATCTTTTAACTCACACGAATCTAAGAATTTCTTCTTCAATCGAGTTGTCAACTTGTGGAATGGGCTTCCCCGAGACGAGACGTTATAGACTGCAGCACCGTTGATTCATTTAAACTCCGCCTAGACAAATATCTCGCATCAAACCCGCGACTGACTGCGTTTGTAAATAACTTTATTTTATCCTCCCCTCAGTTACTAACCCATATGTCCCCTACTAACTCCCTAATCCTGCCACGGACATTAGTTCCAGGGCAGTAATTCCCTTTCCAATGTTCCCTTACCCACTCTAAACCACTGTTTGGACACTTGATCCTCAGTGTTTTGGAGGACAAGCAACCTAGAAGGGTCACTAGATCTGTTGTTGCTTGATTTCCTTTGTATTCCTTTGTACTCCTTTGTACATCCGTTTGTTCTGGTGCTGTTCATCGCCATCGCTGGGAATTACAATGTTTGGACATATTCATTAACAAAAGTCTAATTACTTTTTTTGTCAGGCTATTTGTTGCTATGAACGTAATTACTTTAATGAACTTAGGTTGGCCTATTAGTCCTCTTCACGCTTAAGAGGAGATGGTTCACTTCTTGGATGATTTTTGCATGTATTCGTTATTTTTCTAGTTTCCTCCCTAGACCTCCATCAAATTTAAAAAAAAAAAAACATTCATTAGATCCCCCTTCTAGTTTAATTTAGAAGTTTTTCGGTAGAAAAATGTCCCGGCCGAAGGCCGATTCTTCCAACATTAATATTGACGAAGAAATGGGGCGAAAGGTCTTAAAATCGACTAACTAATGGGGCAAACATCTTAACATCTGAAAACTAATGGGGCTAAACATGAGGGAGAAAATGGTCCAGAAAAGCGGCCCATCCCCCCTTAAGCCTGGCGGAAACATGGGAGCATAATTATTATCATGAAGGTTTCTCTGCGGTGGTGATATGTCATAGCAGCCCTAGGTCACCTCAACACCACTTTTACTTTATTATCATGAAGGTTTCTCTGCGGTGGTGATATGTCATAGCAGCCCTAGGTCACCTCAACACCACTTTTACTTTATTATCATGAAGGTTTCTCTGCGGTGGTGATATGTCATAGCAGCCCTAGGTCACCTCAACACCACTTTTACTTTATTATCATGAAGGTTTCTCTGTGGTGGTGATATGTCATAGCAGCCCTAGGTCACCTCAACACCACTTTTACTTTATTATCATGAAGGTTTCTCTGCGGTGGTGATATGTCATAGCAGCCTTAAGTCACCTCAACACCACTTTTACTTTATTATCATGAAGGTTTCTCTGCGGTGGTGATATGTCATAGCAGCCTTAAGTCACCTCAACACCAATTTTACTTTATTATCATGAAGGTTTCTCTGCGGTGGTGATATGTCATAGCAGCCTTAAGTCACCGCAACACCACTTTTACTTTATTATCATGAAGGTTTCTCTGCGGTGGTGATATGTCATAGCAGCCTTAAGTCACCTCAACACCACTTTTACTTTATTATCATGAAGGTTTCTCTGCGGTGGTGATATGTCATAGCAGCCTAGGTCACCTCAACACCACTTTTACTTTATTATCATGAAGGTTTCTCTGCGGTGGTGATATGTCATAGCAGCCCTAGGTCACCTCAACACCACTTTTACTTTATTATCATGAAGGTTTCTCTGCGGTGGTGATATGTCATAGCAGCCCTAGGTCACCTCAACACCACTTTTACTTTATTATCATGAAGGTTTCTCTGCGGTGGTGATATGTCATAGCAGCCCTAGGTCACCTCAACACCACTTTTACTTTATTATCATGAAGGTTTCTCTGTGGTGGTGATATGTCATAGCAGCCCTAGGTCACCTCAACACCACTTTTACTTTATTATCATGAAGGTTTCTCTGCGGTGGTGATATGTCATAGCAGCCTTAAGTCACCTCAACACCACTTTTACTTTATTATCATGAAGGTTTCTCTGCGGTGGTGATATGTCATAGCAGCCTTAAGTCACCTCAACACCAATTTTACTTTATTATCATGAAGGTTTCTCTGCGGTGGTGATATGTCATAGCAGCCTTAAGTCACCGCAAACCACTTTTACTTTATTATCATGAAGGTTTCTCTGCGGTGGTGATATGTCATAGCAGCCTTAAGTCACCTCAACACCACTTTTACTTTATTATCATGAAGGTTTCTCTGCGGTTGTGATATGTCATAGCAGCCCTAGGTCACCTCAACACCACTTTTACTTTATTATCATGAAGGTTTCTCTGCGGTGGTGATATGTCATAGCAGCCCTAGGTCACCTCAACACCACTTTGACTTTATTATCATGAAGGTTTCTCTGCGGTGGTGATATGTCATAGCAGCCCTAGGTCACCTCAACACCACTTTTACTTTATTATCATGAAGGTTTCTCTGCGGTGGTGATATGTCATAGCAGCCCTAGGTCACCTCAACACCACTTTTACTTTATTATCATGAAGGTTTCTCTGCGGTGGTGATATGTCATAGCAGCCCTAGGTCACCTCAACACCACTTTTACTTTATTATCATGAAGGTTTCTCTGCGGTGGTGATATGTCATAGCAGCCTTAAGTCACCTCAATACCACTTTTACTTTATTATCATGAACGTTTCTCTGCGGTGGTGATATGTCATAGCAGCCCTAGGTCACCTCAACACCACTTTTACTTTATTATCATGAAGGCTTCTCTGCGGTGGTGATATGTCATAGCAGCCCTAGGTCACCTCAACACCACTTTTACTTTATTATCATGAAGGTTTCTCTGCGGTGGTGATATGTCATAGCAGCCTTAAGTCACCTCAACACCACTTTTACTTTATTATCATGAAGGTTTCTCTGCGGTGGTGATATGTCATAGCAGCCCTAGGTCACCTCAACACCACTTTTACTTTATTATCATGAAGGTTTCTCTGCGGTGGTGATATGTCATAGCAGCCCTAGGTCACCTCAACACCACTTTTACTTTATTATCATGAAGGTTTCTCTGCGGTGGTGATATGTCATAGCAGCCTTAAGTCACCTCAATACCACTTTTACTTTATTATCATGAACGTTTCTCTGCGGTGGTGATATGTCATAGCAGCCCTAGGTCACCTCAACACCACTTTTACTTTATTATCATGAAGGCTTCTCTGCAGTGGTGATATGTCATAGCAGCCCTAGGTCACCTCAACACCACTTTTACTTTATTATCATGAAGGTTTCTCTGCGGTGGTGATATGTCATAGCAGCCTTAAGTCACCTCAACACCACTTTTACTTTATTATCATGAAGGTTTCTCTGCGGTGGTGATATGTCATAGCAGCCCTAGGTCACCTCAACACCACTTTTACTTTATTATCATGAAGGTTCTCTGCGGTGGTGATATGTCATAGCAGCCCTAGGTCACCTCAACACCACTTTTACTTTATTATCATGAAGGTTTCTCTGCGGTGGTGATATGTCATAGCAGCCTTAAGTCACCTCAATACCACTTTTACTTTATTATCATGAACGTTTCTCTGCGGTGGTGGTATGTCATAGCAGCCCTAGGTCACCTCAACACCACTTTTACTTTATTATCATGAAGGCTTCTCTGCAGTGGTGATATGTCATAGCAGCCCTAGGTCACCTCAACACCACTTTGACTTTATTATCATGAAGGTTTCTCTGCGGTGGTGATATGTCATAGCAGCCTTAAGTCACCTCAACACCACTTTTACTTTATTATCATGAAGGTTTCTCTGCGGTGGTGATATGTCATAGCAGCCTTAAGTCACCTCAACACCTCTTTTACTTTATTATCATGAAGGTTTCTCTGCGGTGGTGATATGTCATAGCAGCCCTAGGTCCCCTCACCACCACTTTTACTTTATTATCATGAAGGTTTCTCTGCGTTGGTGATATGTCATAGCAGCCTTAAGTCACCTCAACACCACTTTTACTTTATTATCATGAAGGTTTCTCTGCGGTGGTGATATGTCATAGCAGCCTTAAGTCACCTCAACACCACTTTTACTTTATTATCATGAAGGTTTCTCTGCGGTGGTGATATGTCATAGCAGCCTTAAGTCACCTCAACACCACTTTTACTTTATTATCATGAAGGTTTCTCTGCGGTGGCGATATGTCATAGCAGCCCTAGGTCACCTCAACACCACTTTTACTTTATTATCATGAAGGTTTCTCTGCGGTGGTGATATGTCATAGCAGCCTTAAGTCACCTCAATACCACTTTTACTTTATTATCATGAAGGTTTCTCTGCGGTGGTGATATGTCATAGCAGCCCTAGGTCACCTCAACACCACTTTTACTTTATTATCATGAAGGTTTCTCTGCGGTGGTGATATGTCATAGCAGCCCTAGGTCACCTCAACACCACTTTTACTTTATTATCATGAAGGTTTCTCTGCGGTGGTGATATGTCATAGCAGCCCTAGGTCACCTCAACAACCACTTTTACTTTATTATCATGAAGGTTTCTCTGCGGTGGTGATATGTCATAGCAGCCCTAGGTCACCTCAACACCACTTTTTGCTTTATTATCATGAAGGTTTCTCTGCGGTGGTGATATGTCATAGCAGCCCTAGGTCACCTCAACACCACTTTTACTTTATTATCATGAAGGTTTCTCTGTGGTGGTGATATGTCATAGCAGCCTTAAGTCACCTCAACACCACTTTTACTTTATTATCATGAAGGTTTCTCTGCGGTGGTGATATGTCATAGCAGCCTTAAGTCACCTCAACACCACTTTTACTTTATTATCATGAAGGTTTCTCTGCGGTGGTGATATGTCATAGCAGCCCTAGGTCACCTCAACACCACTTTTACTTTATTATCATGAAGGTTTCTCTGCGGTGGTGATATGTCATAGCAGCCTTAAGTCACCTCAACACCACTTTTACTTTATTATCATGAAGGTTTCTCTGCGGTGGTGATATGTCATAGCAGCCTTAAGTCACCTCAACACCACTTTTACTTTATTATTATGAAGGTTTCTCTGCGGTGGTGATATGTCATAGCAGCCCTAGGTCACCTCAACACCACTTTTACTTTATTATCATGAAGGTTTCTCTGCGGTGGTGGTATGTCATAGCAGCCCTAGGTCACCTCAACACCACTTTTACTTTATTATCATGAAGGTTTCTCTACGGTGGTGATATGTCATAGCAGCCCTAGGTCACCTCAACACCACTTTTACTTTATTATCATGAAGGTTTCTCTGCGGTGGTGATATGTCATAGCAGCCCTAGGTCACCTCAACACCACACTTTTACTTTATTATCATGAAGGTTTCTCTGCGGTGGTGATATGTCATAGCAGCCTTAAGTCACCTCAACACCACTTTTACTTTATTATCATGAAGGTTTCTCTGCGGTGGTGATATGTCATAGCAGCCCTAGGTCACCTCAACACCACTTTTACTTTATTATCATGAAGGTTTCTCTGCGGTGGTGATATGTCATAGCAGCCTTAAGTCACCTCAACACCACTTTTACTTTATTATCAAGAAGGTTTCTCTGCGGTGGTGATATGTCATAGCAGCCCTAGGTCACCTCAACACCACTTTTACTTTATTACAAAAATAATAATAAATTAATTAATAAATAAAACAAATAAAATAAAAGGGGTCGATTACATATAGTCATTTATATATATAGTTTACTTAAAAGAATAGAGGAAGGCAAAATACAATGCCATGAAATGACATCCTACATTCACTACATTCATATGTAACAGCTGGATTTCAGACAGACGGAGACCTACTCAGATGAAGACATTTCCAGAGGGAGGTCATTAGAGGTATGAACTAATTCGTAAAGACTGAATATCTACTTTATAACGTGGTGGAGCCATTGTTAAGTATCATGTAGGCTGTAAAACAAGAAACTGTCCACATCCAGGTCCAAAACTAAGTCCCTTGATTATTGAAATATACAAAGTTAAAGTAAGAATCATTAGTTCCCTTTATGACCCTAGAAATGATTAAATGGCCAAAACGATGCATACTCAAGCAAAATGTTCCGTATTCCCTGCCATCCTCAATCCAGTCCTAAACGTTATCCCCCCCCTCCCCCCACCCTCCATACCACCCTAGAATTCCAGTATCTCTGTGTATTGTGTTTCGTCCAATTATGCTGAACTAGGTTAGATTACATTACACTAGTTTATATATTCATAGATTTAGTTAAGTTTTGATATGATCGGGAATGTCAGACAAACTATATGATGGACTAGCCCACTACTTATCAGGGAGATTCGAACTCAGACAATCAGATGATTGCTCGGGAGTAACATAGAATCCCACTGGTAGACTGGTAATTAAGTAATTAATTTTTTGCCGACACATTGTTGTCACTTTATGGAATACTTAGACTATCCCAAGTAAAGTCAGTGCCACACAAGCGCCTTGTCTGTTAATTTTCGATTAGCAAGTTTTCTTTTCACATAATATTTTAAGGATCTTTTGCATTGGAATCGGAAAATAAACTGAAAGTGTATTTAATCAAGTTATGTAGCAGGTTAGTGGATGGATTAGCCGCACACCACTGAAGACAAATATTGCTAAAATAATACATAGAAGGCCTCGGAGTCGAACCGACCCTTAATTGAGTGGTCAACCATGTAAGTCCTTTAGTAAACTGGCATGGGTTGTCCCTCTTACAGGGGATAGGTCCGCTTGGTGGCATTTTGTGGATGGCCAGCCCCATTAAGGGGAGAAAAGCGTCCGGCAATGGATGGATGGATGGAGCTGAATTGTGATAAAACAGACATTTTGAAGCTGCCAGACTGTAATTTACTAATCAATAACAAATGTATTGAACTTTCTAACTAGTTCTTCCCAGTCTTTCTAGCATATAACCAACAATTTCTCCAACAACTATACTTCCTCGTCCAGTTCTCATCATAATAATAATAATAATAATAATAATAATAATAATAGTAATAACTATAAAACAAACATGATCATCGATTGAATAAATAATAATCACTATTTTATGTCTTCCAGTGCCATTCTCGCAGATATAATTATGTTGTCACATATTTCTACAATAGAATGGATGTCGCAAATGCCTGTTATATTTATTACTAGTGATCTGGTGTAAATAACGTTTATAAACATCTCTACCTGCCCTGGATCGAAGGCCCGTCGCCTTGGTTGTAAACTAAACGTGACATTGCCCACTCGTCTAACCAAGATAATCTATAATTGTTTATATATCTAGTGTAGTTTAAAATAATTAACCAACCCTACACTAATCAATTTCGGCCTACTATAAGCTAATCTATGCTTACCTACTCTATAAGAAGGCTTTGTGTATGTGTATGCAGGAGACAGAAGGCAAGTCTAATTGTAACAAGTGTCCCCCTAAAAATTGAAAGAATGATAGAGAGCCAAATACAATTATGGTACGTTAGAGCAAGAATGTCTGGAAAAACGGAGCATGATCCAGTTTAAATCATAGGATGAGGGAAAGATAGATTAAGGGACAGAGTTACAGGGTTTACGTGTTCAGTAGAAGAAAGACTGGGAAAATCGACCACAAATGCCCCCATGCGTTTGTCCCCTGGTAGCAACTCGTCTAAATGCTCTGGACCACAACTTTCTAGTCATACTATCAATTTCTGCAATATTCGTGGCCTTTCCTCTAACTTCCACTCTGTTGAACACCACCCGTCCTCCAACAAACCTGATCTTCTTTTCCTCACCAAAACTCAGATGTCTGAAGAAACTGCCAGCAACCCCTTCTCTGTATCCTCCTACATTCTCTATCCTAATTTCCAAGCCAAAGGTGGATGTTGTGCGTATGTGCACAACAAACTTACTTGGTCTTGTGTTCCCGACTTCTGAATTCTGTTCCCGACTCCTCTGAATTCTCAAACTTTATTGATTATACTTTCCTGTCACTCATAATAATTATTTATGTGCTGTCTTTCTTTCCCCTAACTCTGCTAACTTTTCCAAATTCTTTGACTTTCTAAACTCTAAAGTGGAACACATCCTATCCATCTTACCTTCCGCAGAAATCTCCATCTTAAGAGATTTCAACGTTCACCACTGCCAATGGCTCTCCTCTCTTTCCACTGACCAACCTGGTGATAAAGCCTACATCTTTTCTATCCTAAATGACCTAGAGTAGTTAGTCCAGCAACCCACCCGTATCCCGGATTGCTTCAGAGATCGGCCCAATATTCTTGACTTATTTCTAACCTCTAACCCTTCTGCTTATAATGTAAATGCTTTCTCTCCTTTGGGCTCCTCCAGCCAAAAACTTATCTCTGACACCAGTCCTATCTCTCTGGGTTGGCCACCAAATCCTCCCAGCCAGCGGCGCTTCTGACACTTTGACACTGCCAACTGGGAGGCTCTTCGGCAACACTTCTTTGATTTCCCATGGAATTACTTTAGCTTCCGTACCCAAGGACCCTCGGAGAGTGCTGAACGCATTACTGAGGTAATCTTCTTGGGCATGGAGGCATACATTCCATTTTCTTCCTCTCAATCTAATGCAAAAAAATCTTGTTTTACTCACGCTTGTTTTACTGCTGTCCACAAGAAGGAGGAAGCATTCAAACAGTACCGTCACCTACAAACTCAATAATCTAATTTTTCCTATGTTTCTGCCCGGGATCAATCCAAATTTGTTGTTTGACTCGCCAAATATTCTTTTATCAATAATATATGCCCTGATCTATCCAACTGTAGCTCTTCCCAAGCTTTCTGGCATCTAGCCAAAAACCTCTCCAACAATTTTTCTTTTTTGTCTTTCCTTCATCTTTTCCACTCTGATGGCACTACTGTCACTTCTTCCTCTGACAAAGCTGAACTCTTCACTCAAAATTTTGCTAAAAATGTCACTTTGGATGATTCCAATGCTATTCCTCCTTCTCCATCCCCCTATCTTCTATCTATGCCTGACTTCATAATTTCTTCTAAGAATGTACTTTCTACTAAGAAGGCGTACAGACTGGATGGTGTTCCTCATATTGTACTCAAAATCTGTGCTTCTGTGTTGACTCCCTGCCTAGGCAAACTCCTCTGTTTCTGTCTCTTCTCTAACGTCTTTCCTTCTTGCTAGTAGTTTGCTCTCATTCAACCTGTCCCAAAGAAGGGTGATTGTTCTTAACCCTCCAACTATGATCCAATTGTTCTCATTTCTTGCATCTCTAAAGCTTTTGAAACTATTCTTACTTAAACATTTTTTAAGCATTCATCTTCCCATAATCTACTCTCAGATCGCTAACATGGCTTCCTCAATGACCGCTCTGCTGGTAATCTTTGTTAGCTTACTAACTCTTGGTCATCCTACTTTTGGGACTTTGGTGAGAGTTTTTCTATTGCGCTCGACATATTGAAAGCCTTCTATAGAGTCTGGCACAAATCTCTAATTTCTAAACTACCTTCCATCGGTTTCTATCCCCCCACCTGTCCCTTTATCTCCAATTTCCTTTCTGGCCGTTTCATAGCTGCGGTTACGGACGGCCATAATTATAATTTCTTCAACATATCAACTCCAGTCTTCCTCAAGGTTCTGTCTTATCTTTAATACTCCTTCTAATATTCATTATTCATCTTCTTAACTGCACCTCCAGCCCCATTCACTCATACGCTGATGACTCTACATTACACTATTCAACTAGCTTTCCAGGTCCTGGAGTGGCAGCGTCTACGCCGTGGGACCACCTCCCAGAGCTGCCGAACATGGATGGCTGCCGACCCTCCCGGCCAGGGACAAGATCACTGACCAGTGGAGGACAGCCGGCTACCAACCGTTGGGAGCAGTTTCCGGTAGCCAAACCGTTAAAACTATCCCCTGCCCCCTCCCTGGGGGCACGAGTCCTTTGGAGCGGCTTCGGTCATGCCGGGCAACTACCACACCTCTCACACATTACACTTTTTTCCTACACCGAGAAATGACTCTCCGGCTGTCATTTCTCGAAGACTCCTTCTAGCCGGAGACATTGATAGCAACCCAGGACCCAGCTACACATACATATGTCCAACCTGCTCAAAACCCATCACTTCGAGTCGCCAAACTAAGGGTTCAGTTCTCTGCAATTCATGCGGGAACCTGGACCCATTTCACCTGCACAACACTTGCCTTCAAGAAACACTACACAAACACCTGGACCTGTTCCTTATGCCCCTCCCGCTCCCAGTCAAATACCTCCCCTAAAACCCATCCACCTCTCCTCCCCAACCCACCTTACCTTCCCATACCATCCACATCCTCCACACACCACACCCCAACCTAACCCATTCCTACCCTCATCTCCTGCAAACCAATCCCCACCCCCACCCCATCCCTCACCCACACCCCATCCTCGTGCAGCAGCACCCAACATACACCGCGCACACAACATTAACGTTCTTCAACTAAACATAGATGGCATCAACACAAAGAAACACAAACTCTCACACTTCATCAAATAACACAACATACACATTACCATCATACAAGAAACAAAACTCCGCACAACACAAAAAACACCTACATTTCAAGATTTCACCACCATTAGACAAGACCGGGCCGTCGGCGGTGGCGATGGCCTCATCACCTTGGTACACAAAGAAATAACATATATAGTTACCAGTGCACATACCAAATCCCTCCTCCCCCAAAATGATAACACAACAGAAATACAATCCATTAAAATACGCACTGGCAACAAATCCAACATAACCATTATAAACACATACATCCCTCCCCAAACATCCCCTACAGTACCCATCGAATACAGACCACAACTATAACAAATCACAAAAATCCCATAAATCATCCTTGGTGGTGACTTCAACGCAAAGACGTCGGCCTGGTTTGTTGACAACGCGGACACAGACAGAGGGCTGGTCCTACAACACCAATCAGATAACCTTTTCATCCTCAATGATATCCATCAACATACCCATACTCCCCACCAAGCCCTCTACGACCCATCATCTCCAGATATCACCTTTTTCTCCCCAGAACTCGCCCCCACAACATCCTGGAAGGTGGTTAAAACCTTAGGCTCCGTCCACCTCCCGATCATTATCACCACCAACACCAGACTCACCCCAGCTAGCCACAGACATACTTACACCAATTATAAAAGAGCCAACTGGGAAGCTTTCACAAATGAGACAGAACAACACTTGAAACCCTAAACAGTGCACCCATCACTAACATCAACAATGCTGTCCACACATTCAACTCAACTATCCAAAACGCTGACAAGAAACACATTCCAAGAGGTTACAGAAAAAGACACAACCCCAACTTCTCACCAGAAATTCAAAACTTCATCAGACAATGCGACACACTAAAACACTCCCCAGCACCCCACACACAAGACATCACACAACAAATCCAAGCACTCAACACCTAGATTAACAACAAAATACAAGAACAACAAACACTAAATTGGAATAAGTTCCTACAAACACTTAATCACAAAACAAACCCCAAAAAACTCTACAAAACACTAAACAGCATCACACTTTCCAACAGCAACACAACACAATCACATGCTGCAATCACAACAACAGACTTTACTCCTTCATGTAAACAACAAGCAATCACTCTCGTTAATCACTTCTCTCATGTCAGCCACCTAAAACCCCATAAAGACGACCGACGTGTCATCTGACGTAAGAGACAATTCCCCACAGACCCTGACTATGCACCCTTCACCAACTACCTGACAAAGCACATCATTAACAATCTCAAGCACTAACCCGCCTGTGGCCTAGACAACATAAGCAACATACACCTCAGACACCTGGGACCACAAGGCATACAAGCACTCGGTAACATATCAAACTACAGCTATTCACACAACACAATACCAGACATCTGGATGCATGGTATCATCATCACATACCCCAAACCCAACAAAGACCCCACGCTACCTTCCTCACATGGCCCTATCACACTCCTCTGCACCCCATCCAAAGTCATAGAACGCCTTGTACTACAACTGATTACATACACCGTACCCCTAGCTCCAACACAACATGGGTTCAGGCCACTGCACTCAACAAACACTCTTCTTACAGACCTTACACAAAGAGCTTTTGACGGCATCAACTCAGCCAGACCACCACACAGATCACTACTTGCCACACTCGACATTAGTAAAGCCTTTGATGCCATCCCCCGCCACAACCTAGCAAACAAAATCTACGACACAAACATGCACAACAACACAAAAAGGTGGCTGGCCAACTTCCTAGCACACGTATCTTTTGCTGGTCAGTCATCTAGCATCAGAAATGTCCCAAACGGAGTCCCTCAAGGATCCGTCCTGTCGCCTGCACTCTTCAATCTGTACATGCATGATTTAAATACACCCAATACACCCCAAATAAGCATAGCCTCCTACGCAGACGATATAACACTCACATGCACACACCAAGACCCAGACACAGCAAAAAAGTCTCCTTCAACCCTCTCTCAACACATTACATGACTGGTGCACTACAAACAGACTCAATTTAGCCCCAGCCAAATCCACTGCAACCCTCCTCACAAGCTGGACAGGAGATCACTCATACTCCCCGCAACTCACCATAAACAACACATCCCTAACACACACACACTCACCCAAAATCCGAGGAGTAACATATGATACTCAAATGACAATCAAACAGCACACCACAAACATGAAAAAGAAACTGACACCCATACTTAATGCTCTCAGGTCACTTGCCCACACACAATTTGGACACAACAAAGAAACCACCACCACAGTTTACAAACAATACATAAGATCAGTGAGGGAATACGCAAGCCCGGCCTGGGCTTCTAACCTAGCTGAAACACATCATAAGACCTTACAGACTATTCAAAATAAAGCCCTAAAAATCATCACAGGCTGCACAGCTACTACACCTACATCAAGAAACCAAAGTCCTCAAAGTCAAAGACCATCTGGACATGAGAGGCACTCAATTTCTGGTGGCAGCCTCCACGAACCAACACCACCCACTACACTACATGGCAACACACCCACAGACACCAAGAAATATCAAAACAACACCCAGCACACGCTATCACACGCAAATACTATCTTCTCTCCCTCCCTGCCCACCCCAAACCAGCTTCCAGAAGCACATCCATACTCATATCTCTCGCCGTTCCATCCACTCACTCATAGACAACACGCAGCTGCAGGCACAACCTCCCAAAATCCATCCTTCCGAATCCTCCCTTCCTCGCGATGACAGAGTCCACCTGGCCAGGCTGAGATGCGGACACCATCCAGCTCTTCTGAGCTATCAGAAGAGACTGGATGACTCCATCGTCAACACCTGCCCAGGTTGTAACACAGCACCCCATACCATTAATCACATCATAGAAGACTGCATTTCACACAACCATTTACGCCAACAACACAATCTACTGTACACTCCTTGAGAGCTCTGTGGGAAAGCCCGATCGTGGCCATGGCCTTCCTTAGGGACTCGGGGCTGTTCGGCCAGGCAGCTTAGGGAACAACAACAACAACAACTAGCTTTCCACAACATCTCTCCCAGCAGTTACTTCAAAACTCACGTGAGCAGGCCATAGCGCACCTATCTTCTGATCTTTCTATTATCTCTGATTGGGGCAGAGCGAACCTTGTTACTTTCAATGCCTCCAAAACTCAATTTCTCCATCTGTCTATTCGTCACAACCTTCCACAAGACTATCACTTACTCTTCAACGACATACAAATTTACCCTTCATCTTATCTTAATATTCTCAGTGTTGCTTTTCTTCTATATTCATATTTTTTCACCAACCAACTTTACTTCTAAACTCAATTAATGAAATCAACAAATACATGTGGCATTCCAAGGACTCGAACCTAGGATACTTACACCGAAATTCCGCGCATTTATGCATTACGCTATCAAGACAGGCAAAGAGAAATTGGGACACTACAATTAATATTTGATGAAATATAAAGATAATTTGGTCACAGAGTAGTAGGAAGCAAGTAACTAGTAGTAGTAGTATAAGATGAGGTTCAAGACAGGGAGGGACTGACCATGGTACCCTTTGCTCCAATATATCACGTAGCCCAGACAAGAAAGACAAATGCACCTTGACCTGCGGGAGGGCCGACTGTTCTACTGCTGGTATTGCTGTTGTTGCCTCTCATATTCTATCTTACTATATCTTTGACCCATTTAATGTTCTACTTCCCCCCGATAGTTCTAATAGTTTTCTTTCTCCTCATTCTTCCAACCCTTCTTTGGTTATCTTTTGTACTTCGTTCTTGCTGCATTTGCTACCCTCGATTTCTACTCCTGTTACCCATTTTCCTCTGCCGCTTTCCCTGCTCGTTTTGACATAACCCTTTTATTTATTTCCCTCGTCTCGTCTTATTTATCCGTTTTGACATTCCCCTGCCTTTCCTTCCTCTCTATTCCTCTCATTTATCCATTTACATTTTCTCTTTTGTTCCGTACCCTCAACTCTTATAGTTCATCCTCTTTGACATTCCCCTTTCTTTTCTTTTCCTAAACTTGTCTTACTTGATCCATTGTTTATCCACTACCTTAGTTGTCAGTTTTGCACATTCTTGTTACACTTTTGTTTTCCTTTTCATTGCTTTGTGTCTCATGTTCTTCATATCGGTCTGGCCATGTTGTATTTATATTTCTGTGTCCTGTGGTAATATTCCAGTTCCTTGCATGTTTCTTTTACATCCTTCACTGACTTGTTATCTATATTTCATTGTTTTCTTCTTAACCTCTCTCTTCCTTATCATCGCCCATTACTGCTGTGTTAAGGGGACAGTGGCTGTTTGTTTGGTCTATTAATTAATTTATTCATATATTTGTCTTAGGTTCCTCCCTAGGCCTCCATCAAGCTTAGAAAAACACCCCCTAGACCCCTCAAGATAGATTTGTAAATTTCTCGGTAGAAAAATGTCCCGGCCAAAAGCCGAATCCTCCTAAAATTACAGGCTCGCTATCGCTCGCCAGGAAAAAATCGACACCTGAATGGCACGAAGGGTCCTAATATTGACAAAGAAATGGGGTGAAAGGTCATATAATCCCCAAACTACTGGAATCAACGTCTTAAAATATCAAAACTAGTGGGGCTAAACATTAGAGAGAAGGGGGTCCAGAAAAACGGTCTGTTCCCCTTAAGTTTGTAAATATCCTTCTAAAATTTCTGACTGCTCTCTTCGTTTTGTTTACTATTTATCCTCTCCTCTCCGCTTATCTGTTATCCCCCTATCCTATGTTCCTTATCTCTGTTCTGTCCCAGTAATATTTTGTCCTCAGTTTTCTTGTCGTATCTCTTCCTCCATTGATCTGGATGTTTCACTCCTCATTTCTCTCTCTCTCTCTCTCCCTCTCTTTCCCCCGTTTCCAATCACTATCACTCACACAAATTGGATAGAATGTTGACTAACAGATAGACAACAACGAGTGGAAATCAATGGTGTTTCTTCTGAGTGGGCTCCAGTCACTTATGAAGTTCCACAAGGAACTGTCCTGGGCTCACTTCTGTTAATCATATGTGTCAATAACATCGATATTGGTCTGTTAAGTATGCTCTCCAAGTTTGCAGAGGACATAAATCTTGGAATGAATGTGAAGAACCCCAAGGGGGTTGAACAACTCAGGATGGACCTCAACAGACTGGGTGAATGGTCAGGTAGGCCTACATGTATTGGCCTCTAAAATTGGTAGAGTGCAAGGTGATGCATATCGGCCAAGCAAACCTTAAGTCAAGCTATCCGCTATTGGGAATGCCTCTAGAAGTGACTGACTTGGAAAAGGATTTGGGTGTTCTGATTAGCAGTGACCTAAATTTTTCCAAGCAGTGCATTGAAGTAGAGAGGAAATCTCAGAAATTACTGGGCTATATTTAGAGGCAATTTATGTATATAAATAAGAACATAGTTCTCACACTTTACAACGCTCTGATACGGCCTCTGCTGGAGTATGCTGTTCAATTCCAGCCTCCAACACTGAGGAAAGCTATAGAGAGACTGGAAAGAGTACAAGGTAGGGCAACAAAGCTTATTCCATCGATTAGAAGACTGAGCTATGAGGACCGGGTGAGAGCTCTTGGTCTCTTTTCTTTGGAGACACACAGACTACGAGATCAGCTCTTTGAAGTTTCTTATAATACTTTATTGGTTTGACAATGTGGATTATTGCAAAATGTTTAGCCTCAATATGAATACAACATGCAACGATGGCTGGCAATTAGAATTGAAAGATCTTCTCTACACGGAACAAACAGTTTGGAAAGAGAGTAGATAGTATTTTGCACACTCTGTAATGAGACTAGTGTAGTGCACTAAACAGTCTCTCTCCTTCTACTTTGAGTATCTCCACGGAATGGACCGCAAGGTCTCTGAGATACTATCTATTTTTTGTAACTCCATGTAACTCTCTCTCTCTCTCTCTCAGGTAGTAGCTTCCGTACACTTTCTCTCTCTCTCTCTCTCTTTTTCTCACTTTCCACACACTATAGTGAGAAAGCTTCTCAGAGGTGCTATAAAAAGAAAAGCTGCAAGGGAAACCAATAAGACTTCAGGTGAATTGCTCGGCTGGAGTCTTCTGCTTGTCTTAAATTTCCACTCGTTGCTTTCTTCTCACTTTTAATATGCTATCCATCTAGCTAATGTCAGACGCCTCAAACCCCAAGGGGTTGGCCACGAATTAATTGGTTCCATGCGCCTATGATCCGTCAGCTGGCTTCCCTTTTCCCACCCATCATCACTCTCACTTATATACCTCTCAATTCCATCCCTCCAACTCATTCTCGGTTACCTCTCCCTATCTGCTCTTTCACCTCACTCTCATTCAGATTTGTAGTCATCCTCTTAAGGTGCAAAAAGTTTTGAGCATGTTCAAAACTTTGGAATTTTGTCGTGACCAATTAAAGTTTCTGTGTGTTGCCGTGGTACTGTCACAGCACCGTTGTGGCACCGTTGTTACCTTCGTGGCACCGTCGTTACAGTCGAGAAACTGTTGGGGCACCGTCGTTTGCCATCGGCTTACATTTGGGGTGCATAATATCCGGTATTCAGATAAACCAGGACCTTTCTAGAATTAATGAATGGGGAGAAAAGAATCTAGTTTCCTTTAATGCACAGAAAACCAAGTACATTCAATTTTCTAACCGACAGAATCTCACTGACTCCCATATATTTTTTAATGATGTAAATATTCCCACTTCCCCTAGTATTGACATTCTCGGTGTAATATTAACTACTAACCTGAGCTGGACACATTATGTTAGAAGCATTGCTAAGAATGCCTCTAAAAAACTGGGACTCCTGTACAGAGTTCGAGAATTCTTCACCGATGAGCAGTTGGCCGTAATATATAAAAGTCATGTGCGTTCTCAGATGGATTACTGTTCGCCTCTGTGGAGTGGAAGTGGAGTGGTTGCATTGAGGCAGTTGGACAAAATTCAAAATAAAGCTATTAGATTAATCAATAACCCTGCAATCTGTGTACACAGGACCTTTCTACATTATCCATACGAAGAAACGTTGCATCCCTTGCATTATTCTACAGATATTTTCACAGCAATTGTTCCGAGGAACTTGCTTCAATTGTGCCGCCTCTCCACATCTTTCCCTGTAGAACTAGGGCAGCTGAGAGCGCCCATGAATTTACACTTTCTCCTCCACAATGCAAAACTTCTGCTTATCAAAATTCATTTATCCCCAGAACTACTACTCTTTGGAATTCACTTCCCTCGAGTTGCTTTCCACAAACTTACAATCTACAACAGTTTAAATCCAGTTGTTACAAACATTTTATGAATGGAGGATGCCTTTAGGCACATGGGCCTTTTTTGTTTTATCTGTGTTTTTCCTTCCTTCGTTCATTGTCTCTTTAAACAAAACAAAAAATAAAAAAAAGAAAAAAAAACGGAAAAAAAAAGAAGTTTGGTGTTAAATTAATCTGTGACTCATTTCTGATGTGATGAACTTAATATACAATTATTCCACCAACTCATAATTAGTAATAATTACACAAAGGTTTATTAACCCGTTGAGTACCGTAGGATACAGTAATAAAGTCCCCAGCAGTACCAAGCACTGTGGCGAAAATAGAAGGAGAGACCATCTTTTCACCTCAAGAGATGAGGAAAGACTGGATCTCTCACTTTTTTATTTTTTTTTTATTTACAAGGCTTAAAAAAAAAAAAAAAATAAGCCTTGTACAGGCAGTTACAAGACAAATACATTACTGAGGCTGCAACCGTCGCTGGGACTGTGGAGTGACTTATCTATTGACGGCTATAGTCGTCGCTTGAACTGGAGGGGTTAAGACATGTTAAATAAATATCCTATCTGCTTCACAAGTTGAGCTCAGTGATCATTGACAGCACGGCGTCGTCGTCGGAAAGTTCTCCTCCCTCCCCCACCCCTCTCAATGTCAACATCATATGCGTAGAGTAAACGTTCAGATGAAGGAATATATTGCACTGATTCTGTTGTCATGATATTTATGTATGAATAAGATACTATTTATATAATTCCATTAATTCCATTGCATTAGAAATTAAACGCTGATAACATTGAAACAAAAGAACACATTTTGGTGTTCACTAATATAGGAAATAGATAGATAGATAGATAGGAACAGGGGGAAGGGTCGGTAGATGAGAATCCGAAAATAAACAGTGAAGGGAAAGGCTATTCCAATATTATTGTTCGTTCGTGATGTCGTTTGACTGTCGTCCCTCGTTATTCCACCGTCGTCCACCGCTGTGGGTACGTCGTCCCGAGCTGTGCCCCGACGTCGTACACCATGACATCGTCATGGGTCCGTCCTAAGTCTGTCATTGATCGTCCTGTTACCATGGTTACACAGCCTTCCCACTGTTGTCCCACACTAATATCTTGCCTATTTTCTCACGATTCATGATGATTTTCAGCGTCGTGGCTGTCGTGACAAACATTGTGTATGTGTGGAAGCCCCTTTACTCTCCAAATGCTCCACATGATCGAACCACCTCACGGTATTTTTAAATTACCTTGTGGATAATATTAGATAGTATGGCATAACACATTTATAAACCACTATTATCTATGCATTATGAAGAATCTACTGTAGAAATTGTGATTACTAGAAATTGTAAAAAAAAAAAGAACCTTAATAATTGACTGACATCTCCAACTGAGATGACGGGCCCCACACCAACGATACACCGAGTGGCCAGCATAACCACTCAGGCAACCTCAAAACCCCAGGACAGACGACGAAGACGTTTACCCGAGTCCCCCCTACGAGTCTGCCAGAATCTACCTGAGTGGACCATGCCCAGCCGTCCATTCCACAGTTCTCTTTCACGCCCACAGCCACCTGAGAAAACGGAGGACTCTTTCAGCCAGTCACAAGCCACCATCCTCAGCCAACCACAACCGCCCTGGGACTCCCAATTAGAACCCTCCTTTTACGTAGTCTCCACCAGAAGTGACACTCTCTGTATTGTTCCGCCAGATTTGGGATATGATGAGCACTCCCTTATGAAATCTACTCACCAGCACCCCAGATATTTCAGGAACAAGTGGACCTGATGATGCCTGGCTACCCCAGGCCCCCGAAGATTCAACTACAGTCCCCTATGTGTAGGTCTGAGGATAATTAGAAGACCTGCAGGACAGTTGCTCCATTTTTAGCTTTAAGTGTTCTTTATTTTTCACAACAGCCCTGGACCTTCCAGCTGCCCCATTAAGTATTATAATATTACCTTGGAACCAGGCCCATATGATAATACCTGAGTTCCCAGGCTAGAATGTATACAGTATGTACCTCACAACAACCATTTTTCCTCTTTCCTCTACACCCTTTTTTCTCCGAGTTCATTGACCCCTGAAGTAAGAAAATATTTGCATAGGACCCCAGGAAAACCTGAGGAAAGTATACAAAACCACCCTCGCCTACCGACTAGGCGGACTCCATTCAGGATACGACTCTTTGGGACAGTGTTGCTACGGTGCCTCCCCCCCACCCCCCTTTGCCCCCGTGGCCCTCGAGAGTGCCCCTTGGACGTTGGCCCCCTTCCGGATTGCTGAAGGACCACCTGTCTGTTGCCTGGCGCCCTGAACCGAGGATCCCTGCTCGAGCTATGGACGTAGCCCTGGACCTAGGACCCCAGCTCGAATTACGTAAGCAGGCCTGGACCTAGGACCCCGGTTCGAATTACTTAACCAGGCCTAAATCGAGGACCCCTGCTCGAGGAGGCAACCAACTGTGTAAGATTGGCTACTACCCTCTACGCCGGCCAGACCAGTACTCTCGTCCCCCTACCCTCCCAAATACTTAAGTGTTTCTGTGTCTTTCTCTGTTGGTTATTGTTGTGAGGTATTGATTATGTAAATATGTGAACCGTGTTGTGCCCTGATTTACTTGCGATCTGTGCCCAAGTTCCTATGCTTGCGTAATAAGTTTCATCCTTCTAAACCTGTGTTATTCTGTGTCCATCTTGCCTTCAGTTCTTGACCCTTGTTCAAGCCTTTATTTAATTCATAAATTACGCATTCGTTACATATCAGTGTCATTAACGTATATTCAGGCCCTCCATGCTCGCAGATTTACTGACTACGTGTATGTTGATTTATTATTTGTGAGTTGAAGTCCCAATATATTCCGTGATCAATCCATTTATATAATCGCTTTTTACCTAGAACCTACGCCCAATTTTCCAACGAGTGCTCAGTGTAATTCCTAAATTCTCTATTCAGTAATCGCATATGACATATATCTTATAGACGTGCTTTTATGTTCTTGTAAATCTTGATGTTGTGATATTTCGAATACCGTGTTTAGGAATTCTTTCCTCTGTGTTTCGTATCATTTGCATCCACCATACACTAATTGTATCTGTGTATTTTATCCATCTCGCCTTGTTAACCCGTTCAGGCCCGAGTCTGGTACTGCCTGTTTTAAGTGTCAATGAGTATGACTTCGTCGCCTACGCCCATGTACTAATTGTACCTGTACATTTTATTTACCTCACCCTGTTAACTTGTTCAGAAGCGAATCTGATATAGCGTTAAATATCAATGAGCTAAACTTCGTCATTAGCGCCAATTTAATTACTAAATACGATCTACCGATCGATATCTATTAATTAGTCAGTTCTCTCTTGTTGAGATTAAAACTATAGTGTTCATATATGTCTGAGTCTTTTGAAACTCAGTTAGTATTTTGCATATCTTCGTGTGTTACCTTAATAGTGAATATTGAAGATTACATCTTGATCCAATTAATACCAATTAGCAGACCAAATAAACTACCTTTTTGCTCTTAATAAATTCACATAATTACTCTGCTTTACCTAAGAAAAATATAGTGACACGAATTCCTAAGTTCGGTTCGTTATCCGTAGCATATGTTCAAGTAATATAATTCCGTAATAAGATATAACTTCCTTGAGAGCGATTTTGATACTTCTCATTTATTATAAATAATAATCTCAGCCTTTTCATATAAAGTAAAGTAACATCGCACTGTAGCTAAGTTCATAGTTGCATTAACTAGAAAGAGGATTATTTACCATCTCAGTTCACCTGGTGACCTTCCCAGTGACCTGACCTGAAGGCAAGCTCACGCGGTCAGTTTTAAAAGGGTCAACTGAGCCCCACACGTGACTCACCTTGCCTCCTGCGACTGTATCTTTGTTACCTCAACTCTTCTCATTATTACCCTAGGATCATTATCTTATCTAGGGCATTGAATTCTCTTTGAAAACGGAAGATATTCTACTCTCATTTATTATTGCATTGAAGGTTAAAATTGATTCTTGTACATTATGCCTCTATGTATGTTTTCCCACATGATTTGATGTTATACTAGATTCTCACTATTGAGTTCTTTTGGTATCAGTAACCTTGTTCTGACATAAGGACAATATATATATTTACTCTTATTGTGGGATTTGCCTTACCAATCATTCTTCTCCACCCACCTTCCTGTTTATTAACCCTCGTGGCCCGGGCAGGTCCTCCTAAGGACGGAGGTCATATCCGGGCGATCTGGCCGAAAAACGTCTAGGCCTAGGCTACCGTATTTTTGTTATTTTAACTGCTAGAAATTTCCCACACATCCCTAAACATAGTGCGGTTTTCAATCTGTAGACTGCAACGATCGGTTTTGTTTACATGCGTCGGACGCACAGCGTTCAGACCAAGCTTAATAGGCTTTCAAGCTAACAGATTTTAATAGGACACCCGGGTACCGGCCCATCTGCCGCGGTGGCCTTATAAAATGCTGTCCGGGTAGGAAGGGTTAAATAAAATATTCATGTGTTCTTCCTTGTGTTGTTATTGAGTATTATATTGAACCTTTGAATACCATTTTTACTGCTTATAGAACCTACTCGGGACGTCCCTGTCAAGTATAATATTTAAGTCCATCAAACCAGAACTGGATTGTTTTAAGGACTGTATCAAGGGAACAAAACGATCAGAACCCGGCACAACACCAACATTTAGGAAGAGTCAAACAACATATTGGTGTCGAAAAAGACCACCTGGTTCTTTTGTTATTACCAAAGCTAAAAAAGACTAGGGAGTATATCCTATTAACTATAATTATAAGGCCAAAAACCTTGACCACTAGCCTCTTATAACTACACATTGACGAGACCATTCGAGTTGCATTTTTCAACACTAAAGAAGAGTCAACCTGGTAATAGGTGTCAAAATTTACAGCCCATTTGTTCTAGCCCTTTTTGTGTTACAAGAGGGTATTTGTCAAGATTTCTGGCCTAACTATAGTGACTAGACTGTAGACATAGGCTAATAGATAGCCTACAGAGATTAATGAGGTCCTCTAACAAAATGAGAGACCTAAGGTATCATAGATATTAACTATTATTGTTCTCAACACCAGTAACACCCAATACTATTTATCAAAGCATGTGATTCTCTCTGGGCTCGAACCTAGGGCACCACACACATAACTTACATGCTTTAACCATTATAAAACCATAACAAACATAAAATCACTAATAAATCAGAATGCATATAATTGGTTGGATTAAATTAGATTTATCTAGAATAATAGGACCTCTACCGAGGAAGAAGTCCGAAGTTCAAAATATTTTATGCATAAAATGCAAAGGTGAGCTTGTGATCAATGATTCGCTCGAGATTGTTAACTTTGGCTATGAGGCACTACAGATGGTGGACAAGTTTTGCTACTTGGGAGATACCATCTCTGCTGGTGGTGGGGCTAAGGCCGCCACTATCGCCAGAATTAGATGTGGCTGGGGAATGTTCAGAAAACTGTTGCCACTACTTTCTATGAGAAAACTCCCTCTCCCCCTGAAGGGAAAGGTGTAGGCTTTATGTGTTAAAAGTGCAAAACATATGCTTCAGAAATGTGGCCTGTCAAAGTGAATGACATCATCAGAATGGAACGTAATGAAATGAAATTGATGAGATGGATATCTAGTGAAGAGTTAAGGTGATGGTTAGGTATCAAGAGAATCAGTGATGAGATGCATACTAGTAGCTAGGATGGTTTGGACATGTGGAGATGATGGATGAACTAAGTTGGGTATAAGAATGAGCCAAGTCTGTCCGTGAACGTGGAGGCAGCTGCACCATGGGGCACACCAAGACAGAATTGGGATCAGACCTTATAGCCTGATCTTTAATAAAAATAAAATTATCAGTAAGGCCTGGAGAGCCTGGAGAGCCACCATGAGGACGTGAGACCGGAATCTCACTCCGTGTGGAGCACTCAGTCTTTACATTTATGTATGTATATACTGTATGTGTATACCACCCCCTCTCCATTGAGCACGTATCATCCGTCTTGCAACACAATCCCACCCGTACTCTGTGCAACTCTCCAACCAAAGAGTGAAACGTGATTCTCAATCTTTCTTCTGTTCACCAGCTGAGCTCTGGAACTCTCTCCCAGAATCAGTCTTTCCCTATTCCTATGACTTAAATTGCTTCAAACTCTGTGTGTCCAGACATTTTGGCTCGAACGTCCCTTGATTTTGGCCCTGTCACTCTTTCAAATCTACAGAGGCACTCGCCACAGGCAGTTCTGTCTTTTGTCTCCCTCACTTACATAGAAAGAGAAAATAGATTACTGATGAGTTATCCATGAGTTATTTAGTAACTTTGATAAAGCTGAATAAATTTGTGCCATTTGTCATAATATTACTGTATTTTTCTTTATGTAGTCTGGACTGTATTAAAATGGACTTATTGCTGCACTAGACATGATAAATCTAAATATGAAACCCATGTACATTAAAATGAATTAGATGTGACAACAAGATTTTCGTGGGTTCAGAATCATGAGCAAATTACAGGTAATTATTTTGTTAATCCTGACTCATCATCGACTCAACCATCAAAGAAGTCATCCATCAGACACCATTGCCACAAGAGAAAAGTAACACAGTCCCACCCGGGACACCATTCTCTTCGGGATAACTGACATCACAAGCTCCGACCCCAGCACCTACGACACTTGTTCCGCCCTCCAGCTCTCCTGGGAATACCTAGCCTGTCTTTCTGTCCTCCTTACCTATATTTCGCCCCAACCTTAGTAACCAGAGCAATAAGGGCACAGGAAGAGGTCACAGGTGAGGAAACAGGAAGAACTTACTGCCCACAACTCGATGTACACCAACAAGAATGAAAGGGGACATATACACTGACCGGATCAACCCTCAACCTTCATTAACTCCCCCAAACATATATGACGCGATCGCGTCATATGGACTTATCTCTATACCTCTCCAATAAGTTTATGACGCGATTTTGCGTCATATGAGCTCAGTAAGTCCGATAAGTTACCATACGATAAAACCGTTGAGGCAACCCCATTCACCTCCGATAATTCTAACGGCCGCAGTGTTGCTGTGAGTGCAGTGCGGGGCAGTGGCAATGATCCTGGGGCTCCCGCCTCCTCGGACTTATTGGAACATAATATGTTGGAGGGAGTTAAGGCAAGCTCACGTTACAAGGTATCCTGTAGAAAGTTGACGAGGTATCCTGTCAACCAAACCTTGTGATGATATATTCTGCCACAGTCCCGTTGAGGTATCCTGACAGGCTAATGAGTTATTGCGTGGGAGGAACAAACTTGCCAAAATGAGCCCAGGTTTCAAGGCAGGTGACACCAAAAGATCACACTCGAGTAATTTCACTAACTGTCTTTTATTTATTGTGTTCTACTGTTGTGATTGTTGTTGTTGTTGCCTCTACTATTATCTCTTACTATTTCTTTGACCCATTTTAATTTTCTACTTTTCCCTGATAGTTCTAATAGTTTTCTTTCTACACATTCTTCCAACCCTTCTTTCTTCATCTTTTGTTTTCGTTCTTGCTGCATATCCTACCCTCGCTTTCTACTCCTGTTACCCATTCCCCCTGCCGCTTTCCCTGCTAGTTTTGACATAACCCTTTAATTTCTTTCCCTCGTGTCTTCTTATTTATCCGTTTTGATATTCCTCTTCCATTTCTTCCTCTCTATTCCGCTCATTTAACCATTTTAGTTTAGTTTAGTTGTCCTTACCCTCAACTCTTATAGTTCAACGCTTTTACATTCCCCGTTCTTTTGTTTTCCTAAACTTGTCTTACTTCATCCGTTGTTTATCCACTACCTTAGTTGTCAGTTTTACACATACTTGTTACACTTTTGTTTTCCTTTCCCGTGCTTTGTGTCTCGTTTCCTTCATATTAGTCTGCCATGTTGTATTTATATTTCGTCTGTGTCCTGTGGTAATATTCCAGTTCCTTGCATGTTTCTTTTATATCCTTCACTGACTTGTTTTCTAGATTTCATTGTTTTCTTCTTAACCCGGGAACTGCGGGCAGACTCTTAACCTGACAAGCGCTAAATAGACCTAGGGGCTAGGGTAGTTATTTGTGCATTTCTAGCCTTGGATTCTGACAGAATTCGTTATATTTACAATATAGAGCATTATTTGTTTTCGGTATGCTTTTATTTTACATATATGATGTATATATGAACCTTCAAGAGTGCTAAAATAAATGGGAAAAGCATTTGGGTGGTGAAAAACGAAGATATTGGCCACCCGGTCATAATCTCAGGCGAGAGAGAGCCACAGGCAACCCTCCTCTCTCGCTGTCTGTGAGGTAACTGAGACGAGCGGGGCGGTGTGGGCCGGTGTCTGGGTATTGCATAACGATCTTTTCTGCAACCCACTTGTGCTACATTATCGCGGGAGAGAAAAATAACCGATAAATGATGATAATAAGAGGAAAAATAGGTGATAATTGAGGAGGGGAGGGAGGGGGGAAAAAGGTGGGGAAGGAGGGGAGGGGGTGGGTGAGATTTACATGGATGAGTACTGGAGGGGAATTATCTCACCTAGAGACAAATTCCTTTGTTTTGATAGGCCCTTTTTTTTTATGGAAGGCTTTTTTTATGGTCTTGCTTCCGTGACGCCTATCGCGTTCCCTATAGGAAGCCTTCCGTGAGGCCTATAGCGCTTGCCGGGTTAAGAGTTCCCCCGGCGGACTGCGGGAAGACTCTGAAGAGTCAGAGAAAAACAAAATCAACTTTAAACATAGAATTTTTTTTTTTTTTTTTTGTTGCCCCTGGGCCATGCAAAATATCATTCCTCTACCTCCCCTCCTTCCCCACTTTCCTCCCCTCCTTCAGTTATCACCTATTTTCCCTGTTATTCCTTTATTCTGAGGTATATTTTCGTGCTAACATTAGCGAGTTGCAAGCAGGGCATTGTCATCACTGTTAGCAAGCGAGTGCAAGAGAGAGAGAGAGAGTATCGATCGACAGTGTCTCTCCAGCCTTGGGGGAAATTGGCGGGAAAGGAGGTTGCCTCACCCATACATTATGTAACTCCCGCCCTGTATCGCCGATTTTGACCATCCAAACGCTGTTTCACTTGTTTTATTGTTGTAACAGGTTAATACCTTTATAATCAACCTATAATAGGCGCATATGGATAAGTATTAATGCTATTTATGGTAAAATTAATATTTTAGTGATGGAAACAGCTCAAATACATGCGCACAGGCAGAGGTGTCTAATTACCCCCATGCGCACTTCAGAGGTTAAGGTGAGGCTGATGGACTGTTGAGGTTAAGTGGAGATGGGTAGTTTTTCTGGTTCCCTTTCTCCCTCGTGTTAACCCGTTGAGACCCAGCGTCGCACGTGTTGCGTCGGCAGTCTTTGATCACCAACTCCCAGCGACGCATCACGTGCGTCCGACATATAAAAAACACTTACGTGGCTCGTAAGGTAGGAAATGGCGGGAGACTAGGAGGGGGCGGTACCGTAGTGTGTGGGGGAGCCGGGCCAGTAGGTGTGAGCGGGCCGAGACAGCCGCGCGGCTGGTGGTGGTGGGCTTAGTGGGGATAGTTTACACCCCTAGTTTACCGCCACTTTGAACCTTCATTACTCCGGTCGTATGGGAGCTAGAGGCTTGAGAATTATGTGAGATACTCCTTAGGATGTATGCCGTACAATGCCATACTCAGTTTTTACCCTAGTGCTCCCGGGCGGGTGGTCATGCGGGGGAGACGAACTATTGAAACTCCCCCCCCCCCGCCCCCCAAATGACCGAAATGAGTTTTTTTTATTTGTGTGTTCATTTCTCACCATTCTCTTCCATTTTGGCTCCACAAATTTTTTTGAAGCTCCCCCCCACCAACCCCCCACCGGCCCCCCCCACCAAAAAAAAAAATGTCAGAGGTGATTTTTGTTTGTTTTTTTTTCATTTCTCATCCTTGTCTTCCATTTTAGCAAACAAAAAAAATAAGTGAAAATGGCTTGGGACTGGGGTGAACAAAATATTATAACTAGCCGGGGCTCAATGGTTTAAATCCCAATTGTTTTGAGATTATAAGACGTTCGGCCGATTAGTTTGGCTATTTAACACCTTTCGCCCCATTTGGTTGTCAATTTTAAGACCTTTATTGCCATTTAGGTGTAGATTATTTCCTGGCGAGCGATAGCGATACTGAAATTTTAAGAGGAAGCGGCCTTCGGCCGGGACATTATTCTACCGAAAAATGCACAAATTCATCTTGAAGATGGGTCTAGGGGGTGTTTTTCTAAGTTAGATGGAGGTCTAAAGAGAAAACTAAGAAATAAAGGAATACAAAAATTAATAGAAAAAAAAGAGAAAAAAAAAATGGTCCGTCTCCCCTTAACCTCTCTCTTCCTTATCATCGCCCATTAATTTTGTCTTAAGTTTGTTATATTCTTCTATTCTGACTGCTCTCTTTGTTTCGTTTACTATTTATCCTCTCCTCTCCGCTTCTCTGTTATCCCCCTATCCTATGTTCCCTATCTCTTTTTTGTCCTTTACCCTATTACCCAGCAGTATTTTGTCCACAGTATTCTTGTCGTATCTCTGGATGTTCCACTCCTCATTGCTCTCTCTCTCTCTCTCATTTCCAATCACTATCACTCACACAAACTGGATAGAAAATTGGCTAACAGGTAGACAACAAGAAGTGGTAATCAATGGTGTTTCATCTGAGTGGACGCCAGTCACATCTGGAGTTCTACAGGGATCTGTCCTTGACCCACTTCTGTTTATCATAAATGTCAATGACATCGATATTGGTCTGTTGAGTGTGATCTCCAAGTTTGCATATGACATAGAGCTTGCAATGAATGTGAAGAAACCCAAAGGGGTTAAAGAGCTTAAGATGGACCTCAACAGACTGGGTGAATGGCCTCTCTCTTTCCATTTTGAGTATCTCCATGGAATGGACCGCAAGGTCTCTGAGATACTAACTATTCATTGTAACTCCTTGTAACCCTCTCTCTCGGGTAGTAACTTGCCTACCCCTTCCCTCTTTTTTTTTCACCTTCCACACACTATAGGGAGAAAGCTTCTTAGAGGTGCTATAAAAAGAAGAGCTGCAAGGGACACCTATAAGACTTCAGGTGAATTGCTCGGCTGATGTCTTCTGCTAGTCTTAGATTCTTACCCGTTGCTCTTCCATCTCACTCTCATTCAGAAATGTAGTCATCCTCTTAAGGGGCTTTCATACATACATGATCTCTATCCTGACGCACCACGATTTGGCGAACGTAGTGCAATCAGAGGCGTGGTTCTGGGTGGTCCAGAGCCGTTCTACCGGCAACCCCACATGTCTCCACATGTCAGCATGGTGCAAACAGTTTTGAGCATGTTTAGAACTTTGGTATTTCGTTGTGGCCCATTAAAGCTTCTGTGTGCCGTTGTGATACTGTCAAAGCACCGTTGTGGCACCGTCGTTACAGTAAAAAAACTGTTGGGCACCATCGTTCGCCGTCAGCGTACATTCGGGGTACATAATGCAGTGTAACGGTGCAGTACAACATAATTTAAATCATGACAAAAGTCTATACTTTCTATTCACTCACCTTTTGATACTGAAATGTAAAACAACAATTGCTGTTAGGTGTTAATTTAATCTGTGACTCATTTCTGATGTGATGAACTTAAATAACAAAATATTCCACTAACTAATAATTAGCAATAATTACACAAAGGTTTATTAAAACATGTTCAATTAATCCCCTATCTGCTTCACAACTTGAGCTCAGTGATTATTGACGGCGCGGCAGCTAGGAAGGTTCTCTCCCTCCCCCGCACCTCTCAATGTCGACGTCATACATGTAGAGCAACAGTACAGATGAGCGAATATATTGCACTGATTATTTTGCCATAATATTTATGTATGTGTTAGTTGGATACTATTGTTATAATTCCATTAATTCCATTGCATTATAAATTGTTCACTGATAAGATTAAAACCAAAGAACACATTTTTGTGTTCACTAATAAGGAAAATAGATTGATAGATAGATAGGAACAGGGGGAAGGGTCGGTATATGAGCATCCATTAATAAACAGTAAAGGGAAACGTTATCCCAATATTATCGTTTTGTTCGGGATGATAGTGTCGTTTGACTATCATCCCCCTTTATTCTGCCGTCGTACACCGCCGTGGGTACGTTGTCCCGAGCTGTTCCCCGTCGTCGTACACCGCGACATTGTCATGGGTCCGTCCTAAGTCTGTCATTGTTGTCCCACACTAATATATTACCTATTTTCTCACGATTCATGCCAATTTTCAGCGTCGTGGCCGTGGTGCCCAACATTGTGCATGTGTGAAGGCCCCTTTACTCTCCATATGCTCCACATGATCCAACCACCTCACAGTATTGTTATATTGCCTTGTGGATAATATAAGATAGCATGACATAACACATTAATTTTATAAACCACTATTACCTATGCATTATGAAGAATCTACTGGAGAAATTGTGATTACTAGAAATTGTGAATAAAAAAGAACCTGAATAATTGACTGACGTTTCCACCTTTTAGCAAGAGTCGAAAATTACAACCTGGTTGTTTCTTCATTACTTAAGCTAGAAAAGACTAGGGACTAAAGTCTATTAACTACAATTATTAGGCCAAAATCCTTGACCACTAGCCTCTTATAACTACACAGTGACGAGACTATTCAATTTGCATTTTTCAACACTAGGGAAGAGTCAACTTGGTAATAGGTGTCAACATTTACAGCCCATTTTTCTAGTACTTTTACAAGTTATTTGTCAAGATTTCTGGCCTAATTATAGCAACTAGATTATAGACACAGGTTAATAGATAGACTGCAGAGATTAATGAGGTCCTCTAACAAAATGATAGACCTAAGGTATCATAGATATTAACTATTATCGTTCTCAACACCACAAACACCCTATGAAATTAATAAAAGCATGTGATCCTCTGGGGATTCGAATCCAGGGCACCACATACAGAACTTAAACGCTTTAACCATTATACAACCATTACAAACATAAAATACACTAGTCAATCAGAGAATGCATATAATTGGTTTGATTAAATTCGATTTCTCTAGAATAAAATTACCTCTATCTAGGAAGAAATCCGAAGTTGAAAAATTTGTATGCATAGTATGCAAAGGTGAGCTTGTGATCATTGATTGGCTCGAGAGTGATAACTTTGGCAATGAGGCACTAGAGATGGTGGACAAGTTTTGCTACTTGCGAGATACCATCTTCGCCGGTGGTGGGGCTAAGGCCGCCACTATCGCCAGAATTGGAAGTGACTGGGGATTGTTCAGAAAGCTGTTGCCACTACTTTCTATGAGAAGATGAGAAGACTCCCTCTACCCCTGAAGGGAAATGTGTATATCTAGTGAAGAGTTAAGGAGATGGTAAGGTATCAAGAGTATTTGTGATGAGATGCTTACTAGTAGGCTTGGATGGATGGACATGTGGAGATGATGGATGAACTAAGTTGGGTAAAAAGATGATGCAAGTCCGTCCGTTAATGTGGAGGCAGCTGCATCATGGGGCACACCAAGACAGACTTGGGGTCAGACCTGGTCTGATCTTGAATATACAAATTTTACCAGTAAGGCAGTTCTGAATAGGGCTGCCAGGAGTGCTGCCATTTGGATGTGAGACCGGAACTGCACTCCGTGTGGAGCACCTCCACCCCCTCTTCGTAGAGCATGTAACACCCGTCTTGCAACACAATCCCACCCCTACTCTGTGCAACTCTCCAACCCAAGAGTGAAACGTTTTTCTCAATTTTTCTTCTATACAACATCTGAGCTCTGTAACTCTCCCAAAATCAGTCTTTCCCTCTTCCTATGTCTTAAATTGCTGCAAACTCCGTGTGTCCAGACAATTTGGCTCGAACGTCCCTTGATTTTGGCTATGGTACTCTTTCAATTCTGGAGGAAATATTCGCCACAGGTAGTTCTGCCTTTTGTCTCCCTCATTCACATAGACAAAACAATAGATTACTAAAGAATTATCTATGAGTTATTTAGTAACTTTGATAAAGCTGAATAAATCTGTGCTTCTTGTCATTATTTTACTTTACTTTGTACAGCTTTAAGCAGACACAGAGTAGACGGAGCGCTCCGCCCATTAACCCCTTAAAGGCGAGCTGTGTGTAATGGACACCCTACCGCCAGGCGACGATATTAGGCCCCATTCCCACCTAAAATCGTCATTTTACGATAAATATCGTTATTACTTATTCATATGCGCCTATTTTACGTTTAATATGAAGGTAGTAACATGTAACAACAATAAAACAAGTGGGAATAGTGTTTGGATGGTCAAAATCGTGAATTATTGCCGACCGGTCCATTCATGAAATGTGGAGCAGAGCGAGGCCAACCCTCCCCTCACGAGGCATGAAGCTTGACTGACTCACTCACCCACACTCTCCCTTATGCAACACACTTGCTAGTCACATGACCACACCATAGAACTGGCTTGGAGATGTTGACAACAAAAAATACCAATAAATATGGATTAACAGGGAAAATAGGTGATAATTGAATTGGGGGAAGGAGGGGACTTTGACACATATGGAGGAGTGATAGGAGGTATGGAGGGGATTATCTCACTTAACCCGTACTGTACCGTAGGATACAGTAATAAGAGTCCCCAGCAGTCCCAAGCAATGTGGCAAAAATGGCAGGAGAGACCACCTATCCACCTCCGAAGATAAGGCAAGACTGGCTTCTGTCACCCTTCAGTGGGTCTCATATAAGCTGAGAAGTGTTGCCAACACAGGAGCAGTGCCCAAAAGGTCGTGGTAAATGGTACAGGGTTGTACAGGCAGTTACAAGGAAAGTACATTACTGACGGATATATACGTCGCTGGGACTGGGGAGTTAATTTTCTACTGACGTATATATATACGGTGCTGGGATTTGAGGGGTTAATCATCATTTCACTTGTTTTAAGTGCTACTGGGTCCTTTTAAAAGTTGTTTTTTAGGTCTTACCTCTTAAGAGTGTTCTCACCTTTGCCCACCAAAACCTCTTAAGAGTGTTCTCGCCGTTCATGGGTTAATCTTGACTCCACCATTCACTTGACACTGCATGAATTTTCCCGCTCTCTTTCCTCCTCCCCCTCCCTCTTCTCCGTCTGGAAAGAAATTGTTGACCGGAAAAATCTTTTGGTGTATGGCATTGGCCTGATGAAGCTATGTGCGAAACGTTGTCAATAAAGTGCTCTTCCTCACATGGTGATTATTTTTATATAATAAATACTTGATTATTTTTCCGAAATTTCACCGTCATAATTTCTTCATAAGCTAAGCACTAATTTTTTTCATATGACATTGGAACAATTTTTCAAGCTCAGAATATATTTATCATCAATAGTTGTTAATATATTAACCTGTACTCTACCGTTGAATACAGTAATAAAAGTCCTCTCCAGTCCCAAGCAATGTGGGCAAAATGGCAGGAGAGACCACCTTTCCACCTCAAGAGATGAGGCAAGACTGGCTCTCTCACCCTTCAGTGGGTCTTACAAAAGTTGAGAAGTGTTGCCATAACGAGAGCAGTGCTCAAACGGTCGTGGTACCTGGTACAGCCTTGTACAGGTAGTTACAAGTAAAGTACATTACTGACGGCGATTCGCCATCGCTGGGACTAGGAAGTTAATTATCTACTGACGGCGATTCGCTGTCGCTGGTATTGGAGTGGTTAATAACATTAACAAATTATTCATGCGTAATCAAAATACTCAGTCTACATAATTTTTGAGCAACAAGAATTGTGCTTATTACAATCCAATATATCTCAAAACAAAGAGGAAAGGCCAATCTACAATATAGCAGTAGCAAAAACCACAACAAATGTAATGATCATTGATACATCTGATGCGGACTAAATATTTCCTTTGTTTTTACAACAATATCCAACTTCCCTTCATCATACATACATATTTTGAGCTACAACAATAGGTTTTTATATAAGAAAATTACTTTCCAAATATCCAATCAGAATTTGTCTATCGTCGATATATATATTTATATGAATATAATAGCACAATAGTATACTGTCACAGTTCTAGCACTCGTACGACGTACATCATTATCGGTTTATTTTCTAATTTGTTTTAAAGCTATGAGTTGAAGTGATATGTATAGCTCATTGTATGATAATGAGACTAAAACAAACCCACAGTCCCTACTCCTAGTATTTGGTTTTATGTGCTTATTATTTGTCAATATACATACGTCGGACATTAATCGTAGCACTCATAATTGTTTTATGTTCAAACAAATTATACGGTAGCCTACACTGATAATAGCTTACATGTTTTACATGTACTGTATATATATATATATATATATATATATATATATATATATATATATATATATATATTATAAAGACAGCTAATCAAAGATACAAAACCTTAACATATAGTATTTTACTTACACTTACTCTACGTCCAGACGCAATACCCGGCATATTTAAAGGGACAGGGGACGGTACCTCACCGTCTGACTGACTTATAGATACTGAGGACCGAGGCTCTCCATACCTAGCATGAGGGAGTAGGTTGATTGATAGCAGTGTTGCCAATGGTTTTATTCAGCGTGCCACAACCAAAACTTATCATAACCAATTTAATATGCAATTCAAGTATTCAGTTTTCATTAAAATTATTTCTAAATCATGCTAATCGCGTATCTGTGCATTTAGGAACACCCTTCTTGAATATGCCATTTGAATATCAATGTGTGATAGGGTTAAGACGTCTTGTTGTCCTTGGCTTTGAGGGACTCTTCTAGCCCAGTCAAATTAATACATAACACACCCTATCCTTGTTAACCCTTTAATTGGATGTATCTAAAATTGTCTTGTGAAGAGCTCCTATTATTTGATAGTGATTTAGATAAATTTGATTACTGTAGATTGCCTTTGTACAGCACCAAGCTACTTATACATAATACTTAGCTAGCTTCCTTCCTACTCCCCACGTCAATTTTGTTTATTGTATTTCACAGGTTCTACCAATCTACTGGAGTGAACATATAATATGCATTCACTTGTGCCACGCTAAATATTATTATTCGCCACTTTCTGTTACTTAGTATATGTCAATTATTTTGCTTGTAGCCAACTTTTTTAATCCCTCCTATTTGTTTAATGTCATGCTAATTGTATCTAGTTAATATAATCTTATATGTCATATTCGTGTACTCTGTTCTATTCTTACCCATCCCAGTCAATTAACCCTTTCAGTGCGGCCATATTCCCGCTAAAATAGGGCTCATTCATGCACTCCTGATTGCTTAAGCAAATTCCTGAATGAAAATAAATGTTTGGAGCAAAACAATAGAAGAAAAGAGCCTTCTTTCCAATGACCCCAGAATGAGCTCTCTAGCTAACGGGGTTCACCTGCAGCGTTACTACAAACATCGGCAAAATTCGCTAATAATTAGCAATGTTCCGCTAAATTTGCCTTTGACAACACTGAATATATCTCGTGTGACCTCCCCACAGAGCCTCAGTGCCGCTGTAGACTTGCCGGAGAGCGGACGGGCACCTGTCGCGCTCCTGATCACTCACACTCATCTCCACAGGCTTAAATGAGCTAATAATTCCAGGATATTTCCAGGACGTACCAGTACGTCCCCGCAACAAAAGGGTTGAGGACCATTCACTCACTTGTGTAATAAATATAATAGCTACTGTAGGTACCAGCATCTTAGATATCAACAAAATACTAGTACAGTCATAATACTTAATATATATATATATATATATATATATATATTTGTTGTTCTCTTCTTATAACCTAAAGACATTGTTTTCATTTTAACTGTTATACCAGCGTTTTTACCAGGTTTTTAGATTAGATTTGGTAGGTTCTACTTAACTGGAGAAGTAAAAATCACACAACACATGCACAGAAGAAACAAAGGGTAACATATAACACTGAACACATTTATGATTTTTTTTATTTATATACTTCTAAGATTAACAATACTAATACTTATAAGTGAATAATTAGTTAAAACATAAATATGCCGAACACGGTCGAGGATCCGCAATGGGACTAGTAATATTTTAGCTGTAGGCTATTTATCTTGAATTTACTCACACAATATATAGGAACCTGGATCAAAACCAGAGTAAAAATGCTGGGCTATGTCTGAGAAATAACCCTTGTGTGCACTGAGGAAATATTCAAAGCCTCAATGATGAGTCTAAATTTACGGACTCTGTCATTTTAGCTGCTCACTTGGTTAATATTTATGGTCTCTAACTTATTATGGCACCTGTCGCACTGGTGTAATTTAGGTAGAGTCTTAATTTGGGGACTCTGTCGCTTTAGCTAGTTTCACCTTATTTCACTGGTACATCATTGTGTGTGAGTTTTCAACATTTACTCCTAGACTAACACTTGAAGTTGGAGTATGAGGTGAGATGAGATTAAAGCTGGCTGGTCTTCTAGTTCTCCGTTGGGCCGTTTAGGTGATCCTGCCGTGTGGATGAGTAGTTTGGGATACAGATGGATTAGCTGGTCTTAAATGATAGTTCTTTGATGTCATGATATTGGACACTTTCATCGGACTAACGCGGGTAATTAGCTAGGACATGTCCTGGGGCTAGAGGTACTCGTCTATCCTGACCGTTATGCTAATCGGTGATGAAGTTTCGTTTCGGTACTCTTGACTTGGGGTCTTTAATATGATGTCTCTAGTGTCATGACACAGTGACAACGTATCGGGCTAACGTGAGGATGTAGTAAGATCATGAACTTCCTGATTTCACTCGCCACTGACCATTATAAGAGGTTCAAAGAACTCAGGGGCGGTGTTGAAACCTTTTAATTGTAAGTGTCCTCGACCATGGCGTCGGACAGATACACTAAGGGCTTTTATATGCCGAGTGCCGGTATTAACTGTGTCTCGCAAAGCCCTAAACTAGTCGAATGACCTTTACCATGGCAAGTATATTTCTATAGTTTTTAGAGTGCGGTTTTGACAAAAGAAGTAAGTTGGGGACATGTCCGACGGTTGTGCTTCTAATACCAAAGGGGCAGCCTATTAGGGATCTTATCAACTCTGCGAAGCAGAGTGGTATCGCACACACAGATCCCACCCGTATACTGTGCAGTGTGCACCACCAGTCAGCTTGTCTGTCGTCGTCGTCGTCCGTCGTCATCGTCCGTCTGTCTGTCCGGAAACTCCTCCTAGACCGTTTGATAGATTTACACCAAATTTCACAGGTATATCTATTTGGTCAATGCGATGGTCAGTCAAAAATATGCTTTCCATTTAACATAAAGGTTGAGGTCAAAGGTCAAGGTTAAAAATAAGATCATTATTTCATATATTATAGTTTTTACTCAAATGTCTTCATTTCCACAAAACAAGTTACTGCTAACCTTATCATATTGACCACATTTTAGGTAAATATTCTAAACAGTAAGGTCAAAGGTCAAAATAAGTTTATCACTAGTATTACTTATACTAACTGTTAGATTCTCACTAGGCTTACCATGTATATTCGGAATATCTAGGCCAAGGTCATACAAGAAACTATACAACTCCATATGAAAGGTCAAAGTCACAGGTCAAGGTGAAATAAAAGGTCAAGGTGCTATTTTCTTTACTTTTCATGCAAACTTCACAACATTTGGTGAGATAGTTGCACATTATATGAAAAGGAAAATGCTATATTTTCACATATTAAAGGTCAAGATAAAGGACAAAGGTCAAGGTCAACTATTCTATTAATATATATGAAACTAACTGATGGGTTTTAATGAAATTAAGCATGCTTATTTGATTTTCCTGGCCAATGTCAATACAACAAAACATGTACTCTTACATAAAGGTCAAGGTCACAGGTCAAGAGCAAAGGTCAACTTTTACTATGTATTTTTTGTTTTTACTCAAATATCTTTATTTTCACCATACAAGAATTTGGTAACCTTGATATTGTATTGCACAAATGTTAGGTAAATATTCTGAAGGGTAAGGTCAAAGGTCAAAATAAGGTTTTACTAGTATTTCTTATACTAACTGTTAGATTCTCACTAGGCTTACCATGTATATTCGGAATACCTAGGCCAAGGTCATACAAGAAACTATAAAATTCCATTTGAAAGGTCAAGGTCACAGGTTAAGGTCAAATAAAGGGGCAATATGCTATTTTCATTACTTTTCATGCAAACTTCACAAAATCTTGTGAGATCGTTGCACTTTAAATGAAAAGGAAAATAATAAATGTTGAGACATCATAAAAATCAAGATAAAGGTCAAAGGTCAAGGTCAACTATTCTTATAATACCGATATATATGAAACTAACTGATGGGTTTAATGAAATTATGCATGCTTATTTGATTTTCATGGGCAATGTCAATGCAAACTAAAATATACTGTTACATAAAGGTCAAGGTCAAAGGTAAAGGTCAAAGGTCAACTTTTTATTATTAATTAAAAAAACTATTACTAAAATTTAGGAAAACTGTGAGTTATTTGCTTATTACTTAAATAACATATATATCAAATTTTACATAAATATTGTAATAGTTTTGGTCAAAGGTCAAGGTTATAAAACAAGACTGTTTGTCATTTTCCCTAAACTCCTCCTAGATTGTTTAAAGTATTGTCACCCAATTGTACAGGCAAATTCAGTTGATCAATGCAACGACCATCCAAAATATATGTATTTTATTTTTAGTCAAAGGTCAAAGGTCAAGGTCACAGTATATGATCACTATTTGTAATCTATAAGTTTTTATACAAATTACACCATATTCATAATGCTAGTAAATACAAACATTGGTGTTAAGCTAATTCCTCGATAAGAAGTTCTGAGGTCAAAAGTCAAGGTGAAAGGTCAAGGTTAAAGGTCAAAATATGATTTTTACTAGTATTTCCTATATAATGTAAGATTCTCTCTAAGCATATCATGCATAATATGAATGCCTAGGCCAAGGTCATACAAGATTATACACAATTCCATTTGATAGGTCAAGGTCACAGGTTGAGGTCAAATATAAGGTCAATATGCTAATTTATCGACTTAATGTGAACTTCACAAAATTCTTTGAGACAGTTACTGTTGTGCTTTAAATGAAAATAAACATTTTAAATTTTCAGACATCATAAAGGTCAAGGTCAGCTATTCCTTTAATACCTCTGGAACTAGTTGATGATTTTTAATGAAGTTTGGCACGCTTATTTGATTTTCCAAGGTTACATCAATGCAAGCAAAAAATATAATCCTACATAAAGGTCAAGGTCACAGGTCAAAGTCAAAAGTCAACCTTCATCTTAAAAATACTCAAATTTTGATAAGCTGACTGTTAGTTGCGTTTTACATAAAAAAACATACACTGTATATCAATTTCATATAAAAATATTCTAATACTTAAGGTCAAAGGTCAAGGTCAAAGATCAAAATAAGTGTTATTCAATTTCCCCAAACTTTTCCTAGACTGTTTAACCCTTTCTGTACTCTAGACATCTTTTGTTTATCATATTCTAGCTTTAATTAGACGATTTTGTGGAGCTTAAGAAGGATCTGTGGTGGAAAAAGGTTAATTTGGATAGTTGAAAGCCTGCTAATTAAACTAATTACAATCGTCTATTGTTATCCAGTACAAAATGAAAACGACAGAATGTAAGTGATGGTGATAGCTGTAGTGATAATGATGACAGTAGTGATGATGTTAGTAACGATGGTGGTAATAGAAGTGATGATGGTAACCCATCACAGAGTTGGGTATGCCGTTTTGATTTTGGGCAAAGCGGCACTTCTACTTTATTAATAACCAATATACAATAGCATGTGATAATAGTAATTCCTCAATAGGTAAAAGAACTCCTCAGACCTTGAAAGGTTTCAATTCTTTCTTGAATGGGAGGGTAATTCTAGGACTCGATTGCTAACATGTTAGTGAAATCAAGCCCTAGAATTGCTTGCCTTATTCAGGTTTTCGTCTGAGTAGTGACGACTTTAGCTGAGATGCACCAGGGCAGGTGTGCGAGGGTCAAAAGGTCATAAGTCCAGGGGGGCGTATTCCGGGGGGGATTAGGAGGACCCCTTAAAAGTTTGCGGGCAGGTGAGTCAACTTCTTGGCGGAAGAGGGGCGTAAGTGTCCCTGCTTAGTCTCGCGATGTTGGTCCTTCTGTCCCTGACTGTACACTATCTTCTTTCTGGGAGCCTCGTGGTGTTGCTGTGATGTGGTGATGGTCTTGCCTTGTGTTGTTGGTATATCTGGTGTGATGGTGGCAATTCTGGTGTTTCGTCTGGTGTCAGGTAGTGATGTACAGGGTTTGATTGAGCGGCTAGATGTGATGGGTTTAGTTCCGATGGTATTACCCACAAATGGTTTTATCTGCGTGGTGATTCTCTGTGCTGGGGATGAGTTTTTCTTCTCGGTGTGTAGGCTCTGCTTTGCGTGTCTACTTCGGTCTTCTTTGTTGGTGATGTGGGGTAATTTAGGTATCCTGGGCATCGTGTTGATCTTGTTCTTTGTATTCTTCTCCTTCGTTGTAGTTATTTCTGCTTTAGTTATTCCTTCTTCCTTCTTACTCCGTTTCCCTTGTTAGGATGGAATGTGGATGTTGTTTGTTTTGGTCTCCCCTTCTTCGACTTGTTTCCTTTTGTTTGTTATGGGGGTCTTCGCAAATCTGGTTATTTAATAACATTTTAAGTCTTTTAGGACAATTGTATTATTATTGCCTGCACGAAGTTTCTGTATCATACTCACACTAACTGATTTTGTAATTATCCACCAACTGTATTGCAACAATAAGAAACAAAGATTGATTGATTGATTGACTAGCTCAAGCCCATAGCTAGACTATGGTTTATAAGCAATATTATAATAAATGTTTATGCATACGAGAAAATATATATTCTGAATATTCCGAAAGGAATGAGATTGTGCTCATATTTTATTGCATTCATGATATGCACTTGTAAATATGAACCTATATTTACCCATTTTGAAACCCAGACGAAAATTCCCTCAAGAAGAGAATTGCGTGTTAAACTTATTTTCTTTCTTTCTGCCATTTTTTTATATTTAAGTGGAAAACTTTTAAGTTATCCCACTTTCGGGGTGAACTTTTTGTTAGCTTTAGGCACGCTGGTGTGAGCGGCAACATAGTGAATTTCATGTTGCTCACAATATACTGGTAAGATGTATACTTGTATCAGGCTAGGGTGTGTGCTTTTTAACCCTTTGAGGATTATGATGCATTTTAATAAGTTATTTGGGTATCATCATACGATTAAGTTAAATTTTAGAAGGACCTCTAGAAAATAAAATAATATGATATATCTTATTTATCCCCTTATGTAACACATACCGTATAATTATAATCTATATAAAATCGGCTAATAATAGCCAAAATATGAAGAAACGTGTCCTCGAAAGCTGAAATAATTAATATTAACCCTCTCACCACGGAAGGGCTCTTGAACGCCCATAAAAAAGCATATAACAGGTACCCGGAAGGCCTCTTGAACGCCCAGTAGTTGAAAGCCTGTGAGCTTCGTGTGCGAGGCGTTGGTCCGACGCATGTAAACAACAGCCGACTGGACCGACGCCCCGCATCTCCGGCCACAAGAAGGAGAGCGTCGCTTGTTCGTGTGTGCCTGTATGTTGTTGTTAAGTATCGAAAAGTGGTGTAAAGTGGCTGTTTTGGCCATAAAGTTATCTCCAATGAAATCATCATCACAGCTCAACCAGTTGACTTAGAGAGCTCTACTTAATGCCATTCTACAGGTAAATAACACAGCTACGCTTGGGGATGCGCGGGAATGCGGGAAGCAGTCTGATTAACGAATATACGGTAGCCTAGCCTAGACGTTTTTCGGCCAAAACACCCGGGTTTCGAGGAATATATATATAATACATAGCCGGGGCTGGAGGGTTAACATACATTGGACGTGTTATTACTCGGGGAAAACTATTTTATAATATCGTTAACAATATTGATGTAACATGTAACATAAGAAGAACAAATAAGAATATTAACCCTTATTTAGCGGGCTAGGTGGTCTATTTGACCGTAGCGCCCAGCGTTTTTTTTTTTACCCTAAAGAGGGTTGTTTACGTGATCATTTTCATGCCTAAATAAGACCCAGAGCGAAAAACAAGTATCTATCCCTGAAAGGGCGTAAACAGAGCTTTTCAATGACATCCGAACCATCCATGTACGACCACTGGTTCTCTTGCAACGATCGTGCAACACGAGTGCAAAAACCCTGAAATAAGGTAATTTCCTTACATAATTCCCTGTATAGCGAGTGAGAAAGGAGGGGGGAAAGTTGAATACAGTTCAGTATGTCCACGGTGGTCGTGGGGACCGGTTATAGCGTTGCTACGCTCGTCCCACCACTCAGCTCTCTCTCTCAGCAACATTACGTGCTGAAAATGGTGCTCGACACAAGTTGTGAACCGCCACATAGTCCATATTTATTTCACACGACATAAGTTGCGCGCCGCCAATTAAGGGTTAAGTAACGATCAACGATTTATGCATTTACTTCAGACTGGGAGACTAATAATACAGTTTTCGACTTAATATTTGTACAATATTTGGTATTAGTGGCACTATTGAAACTGTGCATATCGCAACTAATGATATCAATAGAAATACAGTTCCAATGGAGTGAAATTCTCAAATGATAAATATTCGGACAATACTTCTGTATAAAGCACTCGAGGGAATATCACAAAGTACAACAATATTGATATAGAAGACTGGAGTGAATATTTGTTGTACTGACTGGAAATTATAATGGGATTAGTTTCTTATACAGGAATAACACATTTGTAAAACAAGAAGCAACGTTATTGCCCTGGCAAATTTATGAATGTTTACGTTAAGGGAATATTTAAAAGTTTAAGAGTGTATAAATAAATAAATAAATAAATATATATATACTGTATATATATATATATATATATATATATATATATATATATATATATATATATATATATATATATATATATATATATATATATATATATATATATATATATATATATATATATATATATATATATATATATATATATATATATATATATATATATATATATATATATATATATATATATATACTCAATCCTCTGTTATCGCGTCTAATTGGTGACTAATTAGTGCCGCTATAACGAGAATTGCAATAATGGAACTTAATAACTTATGGGGAAAAATAAGTTAGTTCACAGGTCCCAACTTTTCGCCCCCAGATTCGTCCAAACAGTCACCCAAGTACCTATTTCTCCCCTTAAGTAAGCCTACATCCAACATAAATATATATTGAAAATATTTAAAAATACATATTATGAGGATATAACTTACCACATAGACTTTATTTGAAAACATAGTCATATTTAGCATAGGCCTAGCCTAATCCATCATCGTTTCCATGGCTTTCGTCAGGCACGGCACGGCACTTGACTGTGTTTTGTTGGTCCCGGGCTTTCAATTCCTACATCATTACCACCAGGATCACCATCCCTATCACTAAATGCACTGGAGGTCATAATAAACACGAGAAATAAGAGGTTCAGGCACAAATAAGCAAGTAAAAGGCGGGTGGACTTAGAAGCGTCTGGCTTATGTTGACAACATCAAAGATGGCGGCCGTAAATTGCGCAAGTGACGCTCTGATTTCGATCATTTTGGATTCATTGGATTCACTTGTTTGTTTGTGTTTTCTAGTTTGATGTCAAGTCTTTCATTATTATTGCTCTTGTTTTTGGTGCTCCACTGTATGTTACATGATTTATAAATATAAGAACAGAAAAAAAAAGCCAATGAGAGCCCCACCTCGCTCTGACGTCAAGCAAATCAGCTGCTGAATCACCCCATGCTTGGCAGTGACGTAGACAGGCGAGATTTTCGAGTTTTCCTGTCAAAGAGGGACCGCGATAACGGCTCTAGGACCCGCGGTAACAGAATAGTTGGGTTTTTTAGGTATGCACGATAACGGTGAAATGCTATAACAAAACCTGCGATAACGGAGGGCTATATATATATATATATATATATTGTTACGAGGGGAGCCCGGGCAAAGCAGATGCTCTAATTGCCTAGCCCACAGCACTGTCAAAAAGGAAACACCATAGCAAAAAGACACAAATGCTGTAGAACTGCACCCAACACTGCCCATCGTACTGCACTACCCTGCAACAGACAAGCTCTTAATATCTGACTCAAACACCAAGACATGCAGGTTCTTTAGGAAAAGGGGTTATCTTCCTCGCTGCTCTATTAAAGCAGTAATACAGGGAGACATAAAAATATCTATTGTCTCCGAGTCTGGTTGATAGTGTGTGTAGTATGCAAGAGAACTTCTACGGTTATTCTACACTTCTCAAAACAATGGTAAATAAAATGCTGTTAGACTCCCAGAACAAACCACATAATGCCCAATCGCTCAGGAATTGAGAATCATATGAACCAAAACCATGGGAAAGTCTAAAGCACTATCCATACACATGAAACATAATAGTTGGTATTCCAGTATGTTGGGGCAGGTTACCCAGAACAAATACCAAACCACTGTGAATACCAACTTCAATAATAAAGAATACATACATATAATAATAACAAGCAATGCAATAGAATAAAGGAAACGAAATGGAATAAGAAAAGGGCGATGCTTATAATTTAGATTGCCAGGGAAAGAAGAAGGAGTATTTCTATTTAACAAATGCAGAAAACTCCTACATGCAAGATAAGAAAGATATGACAATATTTTTATGGTTAAATGACTCCCAGACTTGCTCTGCTACTATTCATTAAGGAACAATGAAAATATATGTGGTAATTAGGGAAACTATGAAGCAAGCCTGGGACAGACTCCACAGCATGTGTGCTCAGTAAGGGGTCTGTCGCTCGAGTGGTTGTCCTGCGGGCTGCGGCCACCACGAGAGTCCCAGGAGGGGAGGAGAGCTCCAGACATTGCTAGACTCAACAATTATTCTAAGCTCCTAGGCTCTCATTAACTATACAGAAATAATTAAACAAATACAAACATCATTGTGTAAACTTATGATAAACTAAAACAATCCCACACTGGGGTTAAATAAACTAACAAATTATTGAATCACTCGTGGCATCAATTGAGACAGCTACTGTAGCCTCTCGACAAAGTATTGCATAAGATGGTGCAATCATGACGTCACCACTGGACACGAAAGATACAAGGGAGATAGAGAGAGAGAAAACAGGGTTCTCCCTCAATATAACAAAGGCTATGTAAATTATAACTCGCTCACAACTGACATAGGTTACAAAACTCAGTTGGGAGTGACATCCTCACACCCAGGGGGAGTCTGTTGGTGTATCTTCAAACAACAGACTGCCTAAACTTCAATAACACTACAAGACATACACAACTACAGTCTTTTTTATAGTATGTTTATAGTTTTTATATTTTTGTATTTAAATATTTTCTTCTACACAGAAACACAGCAACTCCTACTTTATGACCCTACGCTGGGCTACATACGGCAACCAACAAGCACCAGGCGTAAACATGCTAATCAAACCAAAGTAGGAGGCTACACCAACACTAACTGAACTGCGAGGGTTCTCCTTATAACATACCCTCCTGTGACAAACAATCAGCCATAACATGATCAATGCCTTCAACATGCCACACATCCAAACTGTGTTCCGGCAGCAAAACATCAGCTGATACTGATAAACTGCCCAGTCCACCACAAGACTGGCACTTCTCTTCGCTCTCTCAGGCAATGGGACCTGCCAATAACCCTTCACTAATTCCTCCTTAGTGATAAATGTGGCAGCCCCGAGGCGGTCTATGGGGTCGTCAACTCTGGGTAATGGATAGGCGTCTGTCTGGGATAATGCACTAACACTACTGCAATCAACACAAAAACGGATCTTACCACTCGGCTCAGGTTGCAAATTCACTGGCAAAGACCACTCACGATATCCCTTATCCCTCAGACCCTTCTCCAACATGTAGTCCAGCTCTGCTTTTAAGACAGGCTGCCGAGCAGGATTTATATGGTAGGGAACCAACTTGAGCTTTGAACTGTCTCCAGCTTCTGTCGGGCGCCGCCCCGGACATCAGGCCTGGAGAATCACCAAACATGCGGAAGTACTGCCACAGCCTAGTAAACAACTCCTCTTGGCGCTTAGGAACAAGAGATTGCAATTTATCTCGAAGAACAACATACTCATTGCCCTCCCATAACCCAGCCGGGACCGCAGCCTCTAAACTATAGTCTCCCTCCTTCTCCTCCTTCGTCCCTAATACAGCCAGGTCATGAGAGGGACAATCTGTACCACCTGTGCAGTCACTCCCACAGTTCCTAAGGGCTAAGGCTTCCCCGCCGATACCATACATGCGCATCCCCGCATTCCTTGCGGCTACACCTGCCTGCGCAGCATCACCTCCATCAGAACCACGGCCAGATGCAGTCGGTCTATGGTAGGGCTGTTGCATTTTAATAAGGCAGCATTGGGAGGCTATGGGACAGTCGGGCGGTTCTATTACATAGTCAACCTCACCAATCTGCAGAGCTGGGCACTTTCGCCAACACTTTCGCAAATAGCCAATTTCGCCATGGCGAAAGTGTCATTTTGATGGCGCATTAGCGTTGGCGCCAAAATGGCCGCCTATTTGCGGGTTTGTAGCTCTGGAAAGTACCTCCATGTTGCTAACCTTGAGTCCGCAAAACTCCCACCTGTGGTAAACACGGCACCACGGCCCCCACCACTTCCAGCGCCCGCCAAAAGCCAAGCCAACTAGCCTACTTTTTGTGCTGGAATCTAGTGCACTCTCTATATTTCGTGATTTTTCGTATGTGATTTGATGTGTGAAAATGCTAAGGAAGACATGATAATAAAGATTACTTAATAAATATTGCTTAAAGCAGTGCTTCTTAACCTTTTTCGACATCAGCACCCCCTGTAGTAAGGTTTCACAGTCCAGCACCCCCTTACATCTGGTTACTGGAGTCACATTTGCTACACAGCTAATATAAGGATAAAGTAAACGTAAATGAAGTATTGCTTAACAATTTATTTGGTCATTCTCCAATAATGATACATTAAAGATGTGAATACTAAGCATGTTATTTTTGTTGTTGCTTTTGTACGACTAATTTCCCAAATTGAGGCTTAGTGTGGGTGAGAGCCACCCTCATGTCATGGACCAGTTCATCTTGAAGGCAGTTCTGGGCTTTTGTTTTGATCTGCAGCATAGTGGAGAATGCCTTATCACACAAATAGGACGTTGGAAAGGGAATATAATTATCTCCAGTGCTGCTCTTGCAATTCCAGGTTATGCTACCAACTGCTGACACCAGAAGTCAGACAGCGGTAGGGCACGGAATAATGTCAGACATCCCTGGTTAACCTGCAGGTCGATGAGCTCCTCCTTCAAATTGTTATTATCACTCATGTCTGCTAAGAAGGGCTGCTTAATCCATTCTGGATATGTATGATCCTTGGTAAAGTACTGTGCCATGGTAGTCTCAAAGGTGCGAGAGGTAAGTAGTGATATTTTCTCCAAACATGGGACTAACTATTATCCCCCAGCTTCTCATCCAAGATTGGAAAGTTTCCCACATTCCCTCCTTGGACTTGACGCTTCCAGATGGAGATCTTCTTGAAGGCTTCTACCCTCTCTGCACAAACAAGCCTATTAGCATTTGAACCTTGCATAGACAAATTGAGGGCATTCAAGTGATTGAAGATGTCTGCCAGATAGGAAAGAGAAAGGAGGAACATTTCGTCTTCAAAATGTTCAGCATAGTTATTGTGATCTTCTCTGAGGAACATTGCAATTTCAAATGGAGCTCGGCAATACGGGTCAGGACTCTGCCACGTGAGAGCCACTTTACTTTTGAGTGGAAGAGAACGACTTGATGCTCCGTCCCCACCTCCTCACAAAGAAACTTGAACACTCGGTGGTTTAAGGGGCGACCCCGGATGAAATTCACGACTTTAACACAGACAGACATAACTTCTTTGAGTTGAGGTGGCAGTGTCTTTGCTGCCAAAGCATGGCGATGGAGAACACAGTGGTTAATGATGATATCTGGTACTTTTTCTTTTAGTAAAGCAGTGAAGCCAGACCCGCACCCTATCATGGCTGGGGCACCATATCTGTGCAGACAGACCTAATCTTCTCCCACTTGATCTAATACTTCTCAAAAAACTTGTCTTAAGAGTCTGAATATATCTGCTGCCTTAGTTGTTTGCAAAGCATTGCAAAAGAGGAACTCATCTTTAATTTCACCATCCTTGATGTACCGGATATACACAATCAGTTAACTCATGTTGGAAACATCAGTTGATTCGTCCAACTGTAGGCTGATGCAGGTGGGACTGTCCCTAATCTCCTGATCAACCTGGCCCAAGATGTTGCTGCTCATATCTGCAACTCTTCCTGCGATGACATCTGACATCGTTGGACAGAGGGACTTCCTTGATCTTCTTAGCTGCCTCTGTTCCCAGAACTAGTTCCACCATACAAATGGTACAAGGCTTAACTATGTTTTCCGGAGCTGAATGTGAAGCCTTCTGCCTGATGCCTTGGTATGCCACCTCATAGGAAGCTTGAAGAAGGGGCTTCTGGGGTAGTTTGAATCCAAGTTGGGGCAATGTACCTTTCTGATCATATCTAGCTCTCTTGGCCTTCAAGGCCTCGAGAGACTGTTCATGTTCTGCTGGGTACTATGCCTGGTGTTCTCGAAGTCTAGCAGGCTTCAAATTTAATTAGAGTTGCAAATAATAAAATGGCAGGTCATGCATTGTGCCCGGTCAACACCTCCCCTATCATCCATAAGTGCAGTGAAGCCATATTATTGTTTACAATTTTCTTTGTTTATTTGCACAGCATTTTCAGCACCCCCTAAAACTGATTTCAGCACCCCAGGTTAAGAAGCACTGGCTTAAAGGTAAACAAAAATATTTGAAGACCTGGACCCGGATTCACTAACGGTCGTAGCCTGCGATGTCGTATAGCAACCTACGATCGTTCCTAAGGGAGTGCGGAAGGTGTATTCACGAACGCATCGTTGAGCTCCCTTACGGCTCCCTTTCGGTTATTTTCACCGAGGCTTCACTTGACCAATCAGGCGCTTGGCCTTTGTAAATAAACAATATGTCACCCACATGACCGAAGCGCCAAGAAAAACTTAATATAATTTAATTTATGAGCTTTTCATTGTTTAGCATGGTTAATTCGATCCACTACAGCCAAAAGGAAGAAGAATAGAGTATCTTGTGAATTGATGATAAGAAATTAGCCTAGCTAGGCTACAGGGAAGCCTGTTAGTGGCCCAAGTTAAAGGATTTCCGCTGTCCGCCTTGTTTAGATGAAGTTTCAGGCTCGGTTATGTTCGCGTCTAATTTGACTGCATTTAATTACAAAATTACCCCACGGCCAGCTGTTATTTACCCCCCTGCTGGAAATATATATGGTGATGACAATAAGTCATGGGGGATGAGGGGGGTAAAGCCCCCCTCAACCTAATGCCCAACAGTTGGCTATGGGATATAATTATAGGGTGAGGGGGGCTTTGTCCCCCTCACCTCCCATGACTTATTGCCATCATCAAATATATTACCAGCATGGGACTAATAACAGCTAGGCTAGTTAACAAGGAGGACGGTACGCCTGCAAACACCATCTTTACCTTCTAGGCTTCTACTTTACTATGCTTAGGCTACACCAAGCTAGGCATTGCTAGCCTAACCAAAATACCATACGTAGACCTAACTTTTCTAGCCTAAATAGCCCTAACTTTTTCAAAATAAACCTAGGTTCTAGCCTAGGCTAGGCTAAACAAAAATATTCACACCATAGCCTATAGGCTATAGCCTATAAAATATTTTTGGTAATTTCTATAATTGCACCTACAGTATACGAGCTAAAAAAATATTATTGTATTTAACAGGAAGGTACGACGAGGTAAATGATGTGGTATAGGTGGCAATATGCGGAAATAGATTATAAGGGCATTCCGCCCCCTCTGACAAAAGTCTATCAATCTAGATGTGACACAGATTTTACAATGGTTCAGAGACTTTAGCCTAACCTAAGTTACCTAACAACCTTACCTAACCTATCCTAGTATTATGGGTGGGGGCTGCCGCCCCCACACCCCCGCTGGTTGGGTAAAAGGGTAGAAATCCAGTTGGGGTGGAGTGAGTAACTGTAGATTTTCGTAAGGGGGTCAGAGGGGGCGGAATGCCCTTATAATCCATTTCCACATATTGCCACCTATACCACATTACTTACTTCGTCGTACCTTCCTGTTAACCTAAGACGGGCGCATGGGGAGTATGAGACACCACACGCCTGTGCGCACGTATTTGAGCTGTTCCCATCACTAACATCGTTATTTTACCACAAATAGCATTAATACTTATCCATATGCGCCTATTTTAGGTTGATTATAAAGGTATTAACCTGTTACAGCAATAAAACAAGTGGAAACAGCGTTTGGATGGTCAAAATCGGCGATACAGACCGGGAGTTACATAATGTATGGCTGAGGCAACCTCCCTCCCCTCCACTCTTCCCCAAGTCTGGAGAGAGATTGTCGATCGATACTCTCTCTCTCTCTTGCACTCGCTTGGTAACAGTGATGACAACGCTCTGCTTGCAACTCGCTAATTTTTGCACGAAAATAGACCACAGAATAAGGGAATAACAGGGAAAATAGGTGATAACTGAAGGAGGGGGGGAAAGTGGAGAAGGAGGGGATGTGGAGGAGTGATATTTGGCATGGCCCAGGGGCAAAAAAAAAAAAACACACAAAAAAAAAGGGTTCAATTTTTTTTGGGATGTTTTAAATGGATTTTGTTTAGCCCAGGATCTTAAGAGTCTTCCCGCAGTCGCCCGGGGAAACTCTTAATTAAGAGTCTTCCCGCACTTGCCGGGTTAAGTACAATAATAATTTGTTTAGCTCGTATAGGTGCAATTATAGAATAATTCCTTATTTTTTTTTTAGGCTAGGCCTAGGGTAATTCTTTTCATAATGTTTTCCGGTGATAGGCTACTTTCAAATTTGTTGAGGAAATAGGCTACCCTAATCTAACCCAGCTAGGCATTGCTAGCCTAACCAAAATACCATACATAGGCCTAACTTTTATAGCCTAAATAGCCCTAACTTTTTCAAAATAAACCTAGGTTATAGCCTAGCCTAGGCCTAGGCTAGGCTAAACAAAATTATTCGCAACACCATAATTATATTTGTTTATTATTTATGCTAGGCCTAGGGTAATTCTTTTCATCATTTTGTTCCTGTGATACTTTCAACTTTGTTGAGGAATAGGCTACCCTAATCTAACTCAGAGGTGGTGGGGAGTAGGAATAAAACATTTCCGCAATAAATGAGGTTTAAAATCTACTAATGGTAGGCTACGTGTTGTCGCAGCACATAAATTTGTGCATCAATTAACCTTGACTAGGTCTAGGCTGGCATATATAGGCTATTCATAGCTTAATTCGGCCTGTCATAAGACATTATAAGGATACAAATATATTCATACTTTGTATTAAATGCCTTAAGTTGTAAACACAAGTTAACAATCATATTGCGCTATTATTGCCTCAATAATGACTTGTGTCATAAAGAGGTATACTGCAGACAAATTTGTTATGGTCGCGGGTTGTGTTATCGATATTTGTGTACCTATATCCGGTCAAATTCATGTAAGGGTGGTCTGGACCACCCTTTACGAAATGGGCTTCCTACGATCAAATATGGCCGCTATGACGCTTCGTGAATACCAGCGTTGAGTCGTAAGGGAACGGTAAGGGAGTTTTCGGATCGTACGACCGTTAGTGAGTCCACCTCCTGGAGAGATTCGATCATAGGCCTATTAATTGCGCAAAGTACTCTCACAAATCATAATCGAATCCACTCTTGAGATAATATATTTAAATTATCAATAGTCTAGATTATTTATTTTTGGATATGGATATTGTCAAAGTATCATGAATACTGAGATGTAGAGAGCTGAGTTACGATAAAGACGAATATTAGATGTAATATGCGATAAACCTGGAGTTAGGACAGCCTATAGGCTTATTTGTAACTGGCGAAAACGAAAGTGATGTAGGAACACTTAAAACAGATGTTTTAAAGGGAGGGTCTGTACGCAGCCGGATACCTTACCCTCTACGCATGCGCGAAAATGTAAGCTTCCCTTGGCCCCGCCCACTGCCGAAAATGTACAAATATTATATTATATTAGATTAGATTAACCTAACTTAACCTAACCTAACCTAACCCTAATATAATATAATATAATATAACATAACACAAATAACAAAATAAAAATATAAAAATATACTAAACTTCGAGTGGGATCGAACACTGGATATCTGAATGCCAGGCGGGAGCTCTAGTGACTACTACAGAGCGAGCTGGCAGGAATGGTTTGAAGGGTTTATTTAAACCCGGGGAACGGGGGGCGGGGCCAAGAAAGGCTTACATTTTCGCGCATGCGTAGAGGGTAAGGTATCCGGCTGTGTACAGACGCTCCCTGTTTTAAGTAGCCTAAGTAACATAATGTGAATTGGAAGAGAAAACCAGATTATAGCCGAATCTTAAAAGTAAGCTTGGAAGAATAGTGGGGTCCATGAAGTTTTGTTATGAGCACATGGAAAAAATGCGTTATATTTTGTCTAGCCTTGAGTAAATGTAATTATATTTATCATAAACATGAGAATTAGGGTTGGTAAAGTGAGAGGGAAGGCAATTCCAATCATGGTTTTCCATCGTCTCCATAGATGGCGATGGTGATGCCTATCAGTATCAGCTGTGTAGCTGGTGTTATTGTTTATAACACGCTTTCGTGACCATGTGATAGCCTACGCCTCCGCCTTTATTTATGATTAGATAAGATAGTTGGAAAGTCTCATGTTGTATTTGAAGTGAATAGTACATTAGCCTTACCTTTTATAATGAATAGGCCTAGGCCTATATGTAAAATGAAGCGGTTATAATAGGCCAAGGCCTGTTGTATAGCGGCGCTTCACTTCAGTTAGTAGCCTAGCAATTTCACTTATATTGTTAATGTTTTCTTAACCTAAACTAATTTAATTATGCTAGGCCTACCCTAATCCCATCAAAAATGCCTCAAAGCATGTAGGTTAAAGCCGCTAAATATTTAATATACAGTATATAGGCCTAATGACCGACTTATATTATCAGTGTCAAATAGAAAGTGTTAATTTTGAAAGTATTATATAATTTACAATAAAATTTTATTTTATTCTGATCTAAAGCTATATTCTGAGCATCATAATGAATAGGCTATAGGTCTAGGCTACTTTCTATTAAATTACTTAATCAATCTAAAGTAAACCTATCTATCTATTTCCATCCCCAAAGGGATGGCCACGAATGAATCGCCTCCTTGCACCTCTTTGATCTGGCGTACCTCCTCCCGAATGGTGCAAAATTGCGAATACTGATTATTACTGAATGATTCTTCCCGATAACAATTCACCCCAACGTTTTATTGCCCATGTCGGACAAACGGAGTGGCCTATGCTATAGGTCTAGGCTATATATTATATATATATATTTGTTAGCCAAACCTAACCAAAACGGGGCAAGTTCCTTATACAAAATGCGGGACATGTTTTTGGGGCGACATCCCCAGTAACCTAGGCTAAAGTAAACTGTAGGCCTATTAAACTTTAGGTACGGTAAGAGTTGTGTTAGCGGGCGGGTGTACAGTCGGTTGGGCCGCGGCGTACCTGTTATTTGCCCCCCTACTGGCAATATATATGATGATAATAAGTCATGGGGGGGATGAGGGGGGCAAAGCCCCCCTCAACCCATTACTGTATCCCATGGCATTATTAAAATGTATATCCCTGAGGTCACTGGAAGTTGTGCAATTCTATATTTAAGTAAATATCTATATTTATTGACATTAGAGATTGATTTTATTGATTTTATTGATTTACCCTTGATTCTGTAGTTTAACCCGCTGAGACCCAGCGTCGCACGTGTTGCATCTGCAATGTTCGATCACCAGAACCCAGCGACGCAATGGTTGCGTCCAGGTTAATTACTTCGGTCCTATGGAACCTAGAGGGCTCAGATTTGTATGGGAACTGTGTAAGTATCCCACGCAACCATGCCGATGGTTGAAAGCTCTCAAAGTCCAACCGTGTGCGCGTGAGCATGCAAAAACGTTTTTTTTTGGGAAATTGCCTTCAATTTTTTACCCTTGTAGAATCCGTTTTCCTCTGTAGGACCATTTTTTGAGCTTTTTGATCGGTTTTTCATGATTTTTCCTTCATTCCTAACCCATTCGCTATTGTTTCTGGAAAAAAAAAGTCAACCCTCTGGGCCCTGGTGGTACATTTATTACTAACTAGCTGGGGCTCAGCGGGTTAAATTTAAAATTAATTTAAAACGGCTTGCGATTGCATATTTGCATTTGCAAACCAGAAATTTCACAAGGTTTGCACATTTGTGATTGCTGAAGTTATTTTTTTTTTTTTTTTTTTTTTTTTTTCTATATTCCAACTTACTTCCTCTCGGGCATAGGCTGAGAGCCTTAACATTCACCGCTTTACAATGAACAGTGAAGCCCGTGAGGTCTTGTTCCAGTCTAGGGAGTGAGACATGTGAAGCACGTAGAGTACAACGAGCACCTGCCATCTTGCCTTCACATGAGGCACGGTGCTCACTCATGGCCCGAAACGACCCCATCTCTGAAGCCACCTCGTTCCCGTGCTTCACTGTCTCACCCCCTACACTCGGACTCTCACACTTACACACACACATGTTCTGGGTTTGCTGATTTGAGTTTGCTAATTTGACTTTTTGTTTGTGGTGCCCAGCTCTGCCAATCTGCATAATGACCTGGTACTGACCACCACAAGACTTAGCAGCCATGGGTCGACCCTGAACTGACAACCGTGCCAAAGCCTCGTCGCCCACCTTGAACACCCTAGATTTAGCCTGTTTGTCACAATGGCCTCTCATCTTCGTGTTAATGCTGCTAACCGGGAATCTAGTGGTAGTATCAATTAAAGTGTGCAAGTATTTATATCCCGAACTGGTGGGTGATAAGGGACCAACCATGTCAACCATGACACGAGTCAATGACGGTTCAACTGCAGGTGTAGGGATCAAAGATGCCACAGGTATTCCTTGATGGGGTTCTCCAACTATCTTACCAATATGACACATCAAAAAAGAAGCCACCGATGCATGCATATTAGGCCACCAAAAATGAAAACGTAGCCTATCAGTAGTCTCCCATACCCCTAAATGACCTGCCAGTGGTGCCTCATGCGTTAGCCTAACCAGCTCCTCCCTGAACTGGGCAGGCACCACTAACTGCTCCTCCCCCAAGCCTGAGTTTGTGTCCGGCGTCCACTGATGATACAACAATGCCCCTTTTATAATAAATGTCTCTGCTTGACCGTTCTTCCCACCAGTCATACCAACCTTCTTAAACAGGAGGCCCAGACTCGGGTCCTCTTGCTGCAACTTGCTCAGTTTGTTTCTAGGTAGCTCCATCAAGGCAGTTACCTCTGACCTCTCAAAAATATCAGAAGGTTGAGTCGGTATCACTATGTCAGACTCCTCGTGCAGCACTAGGTCACCTCTACTAGTCTCGGTAGCCTCACTGGGGTCAGCCAAGCCCGCAGCTGTCTCCGGACCAGTGTCATCTAGTAGTGCATCATGGGATGGCCCGCACTCATGGCTGTCGGCCCCCGCATCCACTAAATCATCCACCTGTTGTGCCAAATGCGTCACTGATTGGGTCACTGCACCAACAGGGTAGATAGAGTCCATGTTATCTTCTTGCAAACAACCACCACCAGGGGGCACAAAAGCAGCCTCAGCGACGACTATAGGAGGCGGGAAAACTATATCCCCTGCCAAGTCAGTCCCGAGCAAAAAGTCCACCCCCTCAACTGGTAGAGTGTCCACCATAGCCACCTTACACTCGGCAATCAAAAGTGGGCACTCTAGGGTCACCGGGACTAAATCACAGAATTTTTCACTGTTGATTCCCCTGCACATAACAAACTCTCCCGTGCTAATAGGTCCCCCTGTCAGGTTGCGACACATGGATTGTTGCGTACCAGTATCCCTAAACACCTTGACAGGGTAAGTCTGCTCCTCAACCCGTACAAATCCATCATGTATGAATGGCCGACACCAATCAGGGGAAGTCTGGTTATGCTCAGGTGGTGATACCATCTGGGGCGGCAAAATGCTTACAACCCTGCTTCGTGCTGGCCTACACTGCCCCCCAGACTCACCAGTACCTGGCTTGCCTTTCATAGGCACCTCCCCTAGTGTCGCCACCCACTGGACAGCCTTAGGTTCCTGGGTAGCCTTCCATTTAGCACACAGAGGTTTAATATGACCCACTTGCTTGCAAAAATAACATCTCACTTCCGTAGAAGCTCGCTGGTTGTCAGCCTTGTTATAATGTTGTGTCTCATTTGTGGAAACTTTGGGTGATGAGGGACGAGCGGATACCTTGGCTGCTTGGTGCACAGGTCGGTCTCTCCTGTCACCAACACCGCTTCCCATACAACTGCCATGCTGGGCTAGTGCAAAGTCATCAGCCCAAACTGCTGCTTCCCTTATTGATTTAAACTGCTTTTCTTTTAATTTTACCCCAATGTCCCGTTCAACTATGCTTGTAAACTGCTGGGGGGTGGCCCACGACACATGGTGGGAAGAAGGATACTTGGGATTGCTAGCATAACTCGAAACAAAGGTACTGGCCATAGGGGCATGAACATAGCCCTGTGAAAATAAAGGGGCCGTACATGTAAACACTGACTGTGGAGGCATGGTGGCAGGTATTGTGGTAATAGGGGGAGACTGCCTAAATGCAGTCTCACCAAGCAGTTCTGGAGTTATTGCTCGACTCCGGGCCCCAGTAGAATAATAGCTAGCCTGACTGCTAGGACGCTGCGGCACATGCAGGATGGTGTAATTATCCACAACAGAAGTACTAGCTCCAACATAAGGACCACTAGGCGGCGCAGCCAACTTGCACACCTCTTGAACTAACTCTGCCTTAGACATACCACTGCACCTCCACCCATACACCTCCAACACACATCTTAATTCATCACAACTCCTGCTAGCAAACTCTTCTTGACTAGGATGGGTTCTAAGAAACTGCCAACCGTCCTCCTTCCCCACAATATGAACAGGAAAACAATGAACATGCGACATCTTAGCAATAGTTGTGGACACGAGTTTAATGAAATAAGAGTACTATGTCCGTAGACTTTCAACTGCAAGAAAAATACTGAACAATCTAAATATATTTACTTCACACCACAAAGAACTCTATACTATCACACTATCCTGTCCTGAGGTCGCCACTGTTACGAGGGAAGCCCGGGCAAAGCAGATGCTCTAATAGCCTAGCCCACAGCACTGTCAAAAAGGAAACGCCGTAGCAAAAAGACACCAATGCTGTAGACCTGCACCCAGCACTGCCCACCGTACTGCACTACCCTGCAACAGACACGCTCTTAATATCTGACTCAAACACCAAGACATGCAGGTTCTCTAGGAAAAGGGATTATCTTCCTTGTTGCTCTAATAACCCTCTCGCATTCGGTAACTTAAATATGTAACTTATGGTAAGGCCTTCTCTAATTTGCCATGAAATATCCGGCTGGGTGAGTTTTCGAAGCCTTGTGTTTTTCTGTATTTTCATCCACCAGAATGCTGTTTATTGTGATGTATCATATGTCAATGGAAAGAGGAATATTTATATTACATGATAAAAACAAAAAAAATGTAAATAAATCGAAATATGAAAGTGTAAATGAATCCGGAATACAATTATTTCCCATGCAATTGTCTTCACACCGTCCTAGCTCTAAATTGTGAGTGATGACCATACATTTTGTTTTGCTAAAATAATAGTATTTTTTCTCTTCTTTCCAAATCTGAAAACAGAAATTGTTTATCTTCAATAGTTCTCAAGCAGTGACCGACAAAAAAAATATGATTTTGATTGATATGGTTTATAACATTTTCGATTTATTTCGTTGCTACGAAGTGTATGGTTTTAAATTTAGGCTGTATGAATACGGCAAATAATGCTGATGAAGATAAAACAAACTAGAAGTTTCTAGGACAAATACTTTTGCGCTATGAATATTTGAAATGAAGAGCCAAAATGCGAATATTTACGCTTCACCCGTCTCTTTTCTGCCGATGCTAGCCGGGTGTCGAGCTGTTCCCCACCTCGGCGTTGGTTTATTTGCTCGGATACGTATATAACTGTTTATATCACCGTCATCGGAAAACTATGCTCTTTCTACTGGTGAAAACAAAAATAATATAGCGTTATTGGTTCGCGAGCTATGCGCAATTGTTTCCATGCACTGCTATTGTTTTGTAAATAAATGAGAATGTTTATACAGTTGTTTATCTTTGCCACAATATACAACACTTTTATATAATTTTCCTTGCCAATAATTGTATAATGTTCATAGAAGACATGTCAGTCATGAAGGTTGTCAATTTTACTTACCTGATAGGGCCACAACCCTTTCCAACGAGAAGGGAAATGGCTCCTGGGTTGACACTGAAAAAACAAAACAAGAAAGCCAGGTTATCATCAAGTAATAAATTCAGAAATAATTCTATTGTACACACAAATAAAGTAATATATATATATATATATATATATATATATATATATATACAGTATATACCGGTATATATATATATATATATATATATATATATATATATATATATATATATATATACAAGGTGTCAAACAAAATATAATGAATGGTAACAAAAATGTGTGTATGTGTGTGTGGGTATATATATATATATATATATATATATATATATATATATATATATATATATATACAAGATGTCATAAATATATATATATATATATATATATATATAAATACAAGGTGTCATAAATATATATATATATACTGTATATACAAGATGTCATAAATATATATATATATACCGGTATATATTATATATATATAAATACAAGGTGTCATAAATATATATATATATATATATATATATATATATATATATACACAAGGTGTTAAACCACAGAAATATGCAGATTTCCAAGCCACCCTAGGAGGTACTGCATTTGACTCATTATTTTTTTAGAGTGGTTTCCCCAGGAGGCCTATATCCACTTTGATGATGAAGGTGGGTAAATGTAGGTGGATGAATGTCGGTGGGTGAATGTCGGTGGGTGAATGTGTGGGTGAATGTCGGTGGGTGAATGTCGGTGGGTGAACGAGGGTGGGTGAATGAAGGTGGGTGAATGAAGGTGGGTGAATCAAGCCGTGTGAATGAAGAAGAGAAATGGAGAAGAGAAATGAATGAATCAATGAATGAATGACTGCACATGGCTCCTAACTATAGGACACCTGCATTGTGACGATGGAAAAGGTTGAAGCAGTCGTTGACGTCAATGCAGAGGGCAACCGTGCAAGTCGTGCAGCGGAAGCTTGTGTCCTTGCGAATGCCGTTCATTACTTTGCAGTAATAGCAACGGAGTCGCTTCTTGGCCGGAATCCTCTGCCGAGAATGGTCCAAGGCCCTGTTTAACCGGACATGGTTCAGAACAATAGGACGGGGCCTTGGGACCACTCCAGGTCGAGGTCTCCGGACTCGCACCGCTCCTGCTGCTTCCAGTACTGGTGGCGGTTGGTTGGCAGCTTCAAGAGCTGCTTCCCCATCGTCACCAGCAGCAGCTGCATCAGATGCTAGTACCACGGGGGGTTGAACCAGGACATAGTTTCCCCCTGGGGCAGCAGCATCAGCAGCAGCATCATCTGGTTCTGGTGGTGGGGAGGGGACATCGAGACGTGGTGCCCTCTCAACGCCTCCACCAGGAGCAGCAACAGGAGAGGGTGGAGTGTTGTCAGGAGCAGCAGTGGCTGGGGAGTCTGGATGGTCATCGTCGGACGACCCAGATGATCCACCGGGTTGCCGTTGCCTGCGTGCATGCCTCTGTGGCTCACGCTGGTCACGCGGCAGATCTTGTGCTCGGTGGACTGGCCTCCCCGACATAGGCCACTCTGCAGGGTTGAAGTGCAGCAAGGAAGTACAGATGTGCTCCTGGAAGTCCAGCAAGGTCATCTTCTTCCTTGGGTAGCACTTCCTGTACAGGACATGGGCATTGAAGAGGGCCATTTGGATGAAGTAGAAGGTGATCTTCTTCGTCCACTTGACCGTCCTTCGCTGGATGGGGTAGTACTGGACCATCTGGTCGAAGTGATCCACCCCACCCATGTGGATGTTGTAGTCTTCAACGCAAACAGGTTTGAAGATCTCCCTCTGTCCACGACGCCACTTGCCCTGTTGGTCCTTCTCTTTGAAACTGACAAGCTTCGGGATGGTGTCCTGGTTGTGGAAAGTGGACACCATGTTGACGATGCGCTTGTCTCGCCAAAGTAGGACCATGGTTAAGCCGTTGTTCATTGCTAATGTCGCATCGCATTCAAGCTGTTTTGCTTTAGCAATGTCGCACAACCGCTTAGGAGCTCCTCGTACAAGGCGCAGGGTGCCACATACATAGATGTTGTGTGTGAGCATTTGCTGGCACAGGTCAGCTGAGTTGTAATAGTTGTCCATGTACAGCCTGTACCCCTGGCCTCTGAAGGACTCCGTGAGACCCTCCACCGTCTCCTGGAGAGATGTACCCGGACCGGTGTAGACCCGAAAGTCCCACACATAGCCAGTCAACGCCTCTGCCAGGATGTACAGCTTGACACCGTACTTCGTCGGCTTCATTGGGTTGTAAACCTTGAATGAAAGGCGACCCTTCCATCCAAGGCTGCCTTCGTCAAGGGACAGCTTTTCGGTAGGGATGTTTGCCAGCTTGAAGCCTTCAAGTAGGTATTCCATCACCGTCCGAACCTTCACAAGCCTGTCCTTGTTCTGCCTGCAGACTGCCTTGTTGTTGAAAGCATGGAAATACTTCAACAAGGCTAGAAACTTAGCCCTACTCATCGTTCTCCGAAATACTGGGTAGTCGTGAAGGACAGTTGAACGCCAGTAGTGACTCAGAGAAGGAATCTTGGTGATGCCCATGAGGAAGTACAGGCCAAGGAATTTGGCCATTTCCTCCTCACCAAACAGGTGCTAAAAAGCGGCTGCTCCGTCAACGAACTTGGCGTAAGCATTTGTCTCCAATACCAGGTATTGCAGCATCTCCCTTGTGAAGAAGAGCTGGAAGAACTGGAGAGGATTCACTGGCTTTGGAACCTGCATGCCAGGGGTCCCTGAGAACAGATCAGGCTGGGGGTCAAAGTGGGTGTCGGTCCAACCGGCATCACGATCGGGGGCAGGATAGCGAGCACGGCCACGACCACCGCGAGGACCACCGCGAGGAACACCTCTGCGGCCCCTGAGCCTACCACCTGCCCCCCTAGGCATGGCATAGGTGGTAGGTCGAGGGGTTGAGTGGGGGGGGCTTCTGCATCAGATGATGCAGAAGCTGGTGAACCTGGTGCAGCACCAAGTGGTGAAAAGTGTGGAGCTGGTGAACCTGGTGCAGCTGCACCAGCTGGTGAAAGGTGTGGAGCTGGTGAACCTGGTGCAGCTGTACCAGTTGGTGAATTGTGAAGAGGAAGCCTTTGGGGAAGAAGCTCCTCGATTGCTGCTGGAGGATTCAACGCTGTGCGTGGCACCTCAGCAACAACCTGAGCACGCACTGTGGCTTCAGCAACCTCAGCACGCATTGCGGCTCGATGCTCAGGCAGAACAAATGCCGAGGGGGTCAACGGTGTGTCGCTGAAGGGGGACACTGCGGGGGTGACCGTTCCCATGACATGTGAAGGTGGGGTATTCAAAGTGCCCACAGCAAGTAGCGTGGCAAAAAGGTGTGGGCTGCGTTCTGGTGATCCTGCTGGAAGCCAGGATGAGGCACCGCCACGCGAGGTGGATGGAAGAGGTGACGTGGGAAGTTGGGGGAAGTTGGGTGATGGTAGGAGGTAATCGGCGATGTTATGGAGGGGAAGAGACGTAGAGGGGATGGGATGAGATGTAGATGGGATGGGGTGGGATGTGGATGGGATGGATGGTGGTGGTGGATCCGCTGGGGCTGGTTCAGTTGGTGGTGGTGGTGGTGGGTCGTTCGTCGTTGCTGGGGCTGGTTCTGCTGGTGGTGGTGGTGGGTCGTCTGACGTTGCTGAGGCTGGTGGTGGATCGGCCGAGGTGGGGGTGTCGAGGCAGAGTCGCTTGGGCGGAGGTGAAGCCCAATCCTCATCGTCAGACCACTCGTCCGACTCACTCTCGCTCGCCGTCTCATCCGTCGTCGTGAGGTCCAGCACCTCGTTGACTACATCTTCCAGCTGGGAGTCCCGCAAACGTTTCTTAACATCCCTCTTGTCCGACAAGGCAGCTGGCGTATGGCGGTAGGCTGGCGTATGGCGGTAGGCTGGCGTATGGCGGTAGGCTGGCGTATGGCGGTAGGCTGGCGTATGGCGGCAGGCTGGCGTAGTTAGCTTACGATGCTGAAACCAAGAAATGGAAATAAAGGAAAAACGTAATTGACGTTGATAGTTGTCATTACGCAAGTTCGCCATCACTGGATCCATATAACGTTGGTATAGTTCACCATGACGTAGTCATAGTTTTGCATTATCCGATTCCAGATGACGTGAGTATAATGGATTCATGACGGTATAGTTCCGCATTTTGTAATTCAAATGGGGGAACACCATGACGTAGTCATAGTATGGCATTATAAGAATATATTTATACCTTGGGGCTCTTTGGCCAAACACCCTGGGGAACAAGAACAACACAACAGGGAAAGGGACAACAATTTGTTTTTTATATATATACGGTATATACCTTTATATATAAAATAAATATAATCAAATAAATCCCAATATATAAAAAATAACCATATAAATACTCGATTATGGGCCCTACCCTTGCTGTGGACCTAGGGGGTGGTCCCATGGACACCCTGGGGAACATGAACAATAACAAAAAAATACATAAATGAAATAAAATTATAAATAAAATAAAACGATATAAATAAAATAAATAAAATAAATAACAACTCTAATAAATCACAATATATAAAAAATAACCATATAAATACTCGATTATGGGCCCTACCCTTGCTGTGGACCTAGCGGGTGGTCCCATGGACACCCTGGGGAACAGGAACAATAACAAAAAAAAAATACATAGGCCTAAATGAAATATAATTATAAATAAAATAAAAAAATATAAATAAAATAAATAAAATAAATAAAAACTATAATAAATCCCAATATATATAAAATAACTATATAAATACTCGATTATGGGCCCTGCCCTTGCTCTGGACCTAGGGGGTGGTCCCATGGACACCCTGGGGAACAGGTACAATACCATTTTTTTTTTAAATGAAATAAAATTATAAATAAAATAAAATTATATAAATAAAATAAATCAAAACTATAATAAATCACAATAAAGAAAAATAGGCCTATATATAAAATAACAATAGAAATACTCGAATATATATATATATATAAAGGTATATATATATATATAATATTATATATATATATATATATATATATATATAAAATAAAGATAGGCCTAGCCCATGCCTAAACATATAAAATATCCCAGCTGTGAGGAAAAGGTAAAAGGTCAAGGAGTGCTGACCCGCCGCGGGCAAGTAATTATGGGATTAGCTTAGGTACTTTACCCAGAGATCTGTGGCTGTCCAAAGGTTCACTGCTGTAGTGTAGTGTACAGTGGCGCATAAAAGTCTTGTATTATTATGTCAGGCTATTTACCGTGACATATTTGTACTTACCGTGACATTTTTGTCTAAAAAATTCGGTTATAATCTATCCACACTTCACTGTTAGTTACTTCACTCAAATAAAACTGTGTATTCACTAAAAATTGCCCAAATTGGGCATAAAATAATGCCAAAAATGGGCAAAACACAACTATATTTCGTAATTACAGCTTTATTATACTTCGTATGTAGTATTTATTGATAAATATATTGGTCTTTCAAGCGATAATGAAGGTTTTAGGGCAATATATATACGACACACACGTATAGCCTAGCTTACATTCGTAATCACAAACCTAACATAAGTTAGGAATGTGACTACGAATGCTTACTACACTAACCCTACGAATATGATATAAATAATATTATTATTCACAGTTCACAACACTTCCACTGGGTCCATTCCTAGCCACCTAAAAAACACGTGGCTGGCTATGGAGAGGCGAACAACGAGGCACAAAGTCACAAATCACGAGTTATATACATAAATTATAAATAGATGGCCACAAATTGATGATACACTGCCTCTTAGTACATAAATAATCCAGATTTGCCCGCCTGAAACCCGCTCCATGGCAGCCAATGGAGGTGAGACGAGATTTAAAGGTCCGGAAGTACTACCTCACAGACTGGCGGCCGGCTCACAACTGGTGAAACAAAGCCCCGCACTCCTCACACAGGGACGCTAGGGGGTTGCCAGATATTTCATTTTGTAACTTACTGATGGCTAACTTACCAGCCAAAAATGCGTCCAAATCGCGTCATAAACTTATTTACCACGAATATTTCTAACTTACGGGTGGCATTATGACGCAATTGCGTCATACGAGCACTCTTCGAGGGGTGGCATTATGACGCGATCGCGTCCTAAAGATGCGGGAGGGTTAAAGCAGTAATACAAGGAGACCCAAAAATATCTGCTGTCTCCGAGTCTGGTTGATAGTGTGTGTAGTATACAAGAGAACTTCTACGGTTATTCTACACTGCTCAAAACAATGGTAACTAAAATGCTGTTAGACTCCCAGAACAAACCACATAATACCCAATCGCTCAGGAATTGAGAATCATATGAACAAAAACCATGGGAAAGTCTAAAGCACTATCCATACACATGAAACATAATAGTTGGTATTCCAGTAGGTTGGGGCAGGTTACCCAGAACAAATACCAAACCACTGTGAATACCAACTTCAATAATAAAGAATACATACATATAATAATAACAAGCAATGCAGTAGAATAAAGGAAACGAAATGGAATAAGAAAAGGGCGAAGCTTATAATTTAGATTGCCAGGGAAAGAAGAAGGAGTATTTCTATTTAACAAATGCAGAAAACTCCTGCATGCAAGATAAGAAAGATATGACAATATTTTTATGGTTAAATGACTCCCAGACTTGCTCTGCTACTATTCATTAACTCGGCAGATGTGCAGCCCCTGTAGTATACACCATGCCGCTGTGCGTAGGTTTTTACACTCTTTCCTCATTAAAATCATTATTTTACCACAAATATCATTAATACTTATCCATATGCGCCTATTTTACGTTTAATATGAAGATAGTAAGATTCTGCTGATTCCCTGCCTAGGCAAACTCTTTCGTCTCTGTCTATCCTCTAACGTCTTCCCTTCATGCTGGAAATTTGCTCACATTCAACCTGTCCCAAAGAAGGGTGACCGCTCTCAACCCTCCAACTATCGTCCAATTGCTCTCATCACTTGTCTTTCGAAACTTTTCGAAACTATTCTTGCTTCCAAATTTCTTAAGCATTTCTCTTCTCATAAACTGCTCTCAGATCGCCAGTACGGCTTCCTTAACCTAAGACGTGCGCATGGGGGGTATGAGACACCACACGCCTGTGCGCACGTATTTGAGCTGTTCCCATCACTAACATTGTTATGTTACCATAAATAGCATTAATACTTATCCATATGCGCCTATTTTAGGTTGATTATAAAGGTATTTACCTGTTACAGCAATAAAACAAGTGGAAACAGCGTTTGGATGGTCAAAATCGGCGATACAGGCCGGGAGTTACATAAGGTATGGCTGAGGCAACCTCCCTCCCCTCCACTCCTCCCCACGTCTGGAGAGAGATTGTCGATCGATACTCTCTCTCTCTCTCTTGCACTCGCTTGGTAACAGTGATGACAACTCCCTGCTTGCAACTCGCTAATGTTAGCACGAAAATAGACCACAGAATATGGGAATAACAGGGAAAATAGGTGATAACTTAAAGACAGGGGGGGGAAGGAGGGGATGTGGAGGATTGATATTTGGCATGGCCGAGGGGCAAAAAGAAAAAACAAAAATTCAAGTTTTTTTAGGGTGTTTTAAATGGATTTTTTTAGGCTCAGGATCTTAACCCTTAAAAAGCGGCTCACCACATAAGTCGTATTTAATAAAGCTGGACTATGTGGCGGCGCTCGACATAGGTCGAGTGGCAATTTCAGCACGTAATGTTGCTGAGAGAGAGAGACAAGTGGTGGCAGGAGACTAGCGAGCGTATGACTGCTCCAGACCACCGCGGCGAACCTACTGACACGAATCTCAGCTCCCTCCTCCCTCTCTCACTCGCTACATACTGAATTGAATGGGGAAGTATACCGAATTACATGCTTTTTGCACTCGCGTTGCACGGTTATTGCAAGAAAACTATCCATCATACAAGGATCGTTATGGTGTCATTCGAAAGCTCTGTTCATGCCCTTTCAGGGATAGATACTTGTTTTACGTTCTGGGTCTTATTTAGGCATGAAAATGATCACGTAAACAGCCCTATTTTGGCTAAAAACACCCCGCTGGGCGGTACATATAAATAAACCGCATAGGCCGCTAAAGAAGGGTTAAGAGTCTTCCCGCAGTCGCCCAGGGGAAACTCTTAAGAGTCTTCCCGCACTTGCCGTTAGGGTCTACTGGTGATCTTCTTTCATATCATACTAACTCTTGGTTATCCTCCTTTCGTGAATTCGGTGAGACTTTTTCTATTGCACTAGACATATCGAAAGCCTTCGATAGAGTCTGGCACAAATCTTTAATTTCTAAACTACCCTCCTTCGGTTTCTATCCCTCCATCTGTGCCTTTGTCTCTAATTTCGTTTCCGGCTGTTCCATAGCCGCGGTTGTGGACGGCCATTGTTCACTTCCTCACCCTAAACTCTGGTGTTCCTCAGGGCTCTGTCCAATCTCCTATTCTCTTTCTAATTTTTATAAATTATCTCCTCAACAGTACCTCAATTCCTATCCATTAATACGCAGACGACTCAACCTTACACTACTCCCTTAGTTTTTAAGAACGCCACAGCCAGCAATCCCTCGACGACAAACGTAATGAAGCCATAGAACTCTTAAATTTTTATCTAAATACTATCTCCAATTGGAGCAGAGAAAACCTTGTTACCTTTAATGCTTCCAAAAACCCAATTTCTCCATCTATCGACCCATAAGGAACTCCCAGCGACTATCCCTTAATTATTCTTCAACAATACAAAAATCAATCCTTCATCTTCTCTCAATATTCTTGGTGTCTCTTTTTCTTCTGCTCTCAGTTCGAAGGACCATATTACCAGTCTTGCTAAGGCAGTCTCCCAGAAGCTGGGTGTGCTCAACCACCTTAGGGGGTTCTTTTCCCCTTCACAGCTTCTTGCTCTGTACAGGGGCATAGTGCGTCCTTGTATTGAGTATTGTTCACATGTGTGGGGAGTTTCCTCTCACACCGCTCTCCTAGACAAAGTTGAAAGGAAAGCCTTACGTATCATTAACTCCCGTCCACTCACCAACTCTCTGCAATCTCTCTCTCTCCGCCGCAATGTTGCATCTCTCTCGCTATTCTATCGCTACTATAATAATCAGTGTTCCTCAGAGCTTTCCCAGTGTATACCACCTCCTTTACGTAGGGCATGTGGTACCCGTCTTCCAACCCAATCCCACCCCTACTTTGTGCAACTCTCCAACCCAAGAGTGAAACGTTACTCTCAAACTTTCTTCTACTCAACAGCTGAGCTCTGGAACTCTCTCCCAGAATCAGTCTTTCCCTCTTCCTATGACTTAAATTGCTTCAAACTCCGTGTGTCAAGGCATTTTGGCTCGAACGTCCCTTGATTTTGGCCCTGTCACTCTTTCAACTATGGGGGAGGCACTCGCTATAGGCAGTTCTGCCTTTTGCCTCCCTCAATCACATAGAAAAAAACAAAAAAACAAAACAAACATTTATATACAGTATGCTATACAGTGTATACTATGCTATATAGTATATATAACATATATACAGTATATATATATATATATTATAATATATATATATATATATATATATATATATATATATATATATATATATTATATATATATATATATTATGTATAAGAAACAATACTAGTAGCAAGGATAAATAACACATTTATTTAACATTAAAACAATGCCGTTAGAAAGTGTGTATCATTCTAAGTGTATGCGGATAAAATGCTGATTTAAATACAGACCCACCAAAAGGTTGGTGTCTGCAAGTAGGAGCCAAGAACATTAGAGAAATGGAAGGAAAGACAGAAACTTCTTGCAAAGACCTCAGTGCTTTATGAAATGGAAAACAAAATCAGAGGAATAAAATAGAACTTTAATAATGTAAATCTAGATTGAAGTCTCTTTACGAGAGCTCAATCTGTGGTCATAATGTTTAGAAAAGTGCTGCCACTATTTACAATTTCGCCAAATGGTTTTCTCCACTTGAGTGGATGCTCAGTGGCTTTTAATGTATTTTAATGCATTATGGTGGGTCTGTATTGTAATCAGCATTTTATCCGCAAAATCTTAGAAGCTTACAAACATGCTAACAGCAATATTGTTAATGATCAACAAAAGCTATATTTGTCTTTGCTACTAGTATTGTTTCGTAAATTTTGTTCTTCCATTGGTATTTGCGGTTGTATTACTGCACTTTGTATATACCGGTACTGTATATATATATATATATATATATATATATATATATATATATATATATATATATATATACAGTATATGTATACTGTATATACTGTATATATATATATATATATATATATATATATATATATATATATATATATATATATATATATATATATATATATATATATATATTAATATATATAAATATACAGTATACATATACAGTATATATATAAATATATATATATATATATATATATATATATGTTAGTAAAGCCAGGTAATAAATTTTCTTTAATACATACGAGGTTGAAAGAAATGGCAATTTCTGCGTTGGAAATTTTATTATTCAAAGTTTCCAGGTCTCTGATCGTCGGTCATCGGGCTCTTTAACATTGACCCCCCCAATGAAATTAAGATATTCTACCGCAATTACATGTCCTCTGAACACAAAAATGACGAGGCCGTCTTAAAAGAAATAATCTCCAAGCATGTCCACCCAACCAACCCGGAAAACAAAATCAAATTAATAATTTACTACAAATCCCCCAAGACCTCCAACCTCGTTCTCCGCAACAAACCTGCCTCCACCAAGATAAAGAGCCCGATGACCGACGATCACGTCATTTACCAACATACCTGTAATTATGAGGACTGTGGACCTCATTCCTATATTGGTATGACGCAGACTCGTCTTTCACGTCGGCTAACTCTTCACCTTCAGGCTGGAGCCATCAAAGACCACTATCTCACCCCTAACCACCCTCACCTCACACGCAACGAGTTAGAGAAACACACCACCATACTCGATAAAGAAAGTGACCCAAGGAGATTACCTATACTCGAAGCTTTATATATCCAAGCCTTACATCCCAACATCAACAACCAAACTCTGGACCTTCAGATCCTTCCTTCTGCCAAAAGGCACTTTCCTACAGGACCTAACACCCCCCCTCGCCCCCCGGTGCCCTTGATGCAGCCCCCCGCGCTACCTCCTTCAGCTTCGTCTTCCGCAGGCGCCACACAACTTAGGCCACGCCCCTCGACACGCAGCCAATCAGCTTCGACCCCACCAACCAACCACCATCCCGCATCCAGTGCGCATGCGTGAAGAGGTTCCCCCCTTTCTCTTTTCCAGAACCCCTCCACCAATAGTAGATTTTTGCCCCTTGTTTTCTGCCTCCTCTGATCCTCCACCCTCTATATATACCCTTCCTGTTTACCTTTTATATCATTCCATCCTTACTTGGTAATGCTGGTTGTCCAGTGAAACGCGTCGTATATCCTGTATCATCATTTACATTTATGTAACCCTGTACCACCATGAATTTTGCTCATCTCCTTCATCTTCTTCCTGCCACCCAGCGAAAACTCATCAGAGACCTGGAAACTTTGAATAATAACATTTCCAACGCAGAAATTGCCATTTCTTTCAACCTCGTATGTATTAAAGAAAATATATATATATATATATATATATATATATATATATATATATATATATATATATATAATATATATATATATATATATATTATATATATATATATAATATTATATTATATATATACAGAATATATATATATATATTATATATATATATATTATATATATATATATATATATTATATATATATATATATATATATATATATATATATATTAAATATATATAAATATACAGTATATATACTGTATATATACATATTATATTTGTCTCGTTGGTTGCGATATTTTTGCCTCCGTTTATCTTTTTCCTTACCTTGTTTCTGAGGATATGGTTCAATTTCCCAGTTTAGACATTGTATCACCTGTTATGTGACTGAAGATACCTGTGGCTATCACTTTAACCCTTAATTAGCGGCTCACCACATAAGTCGAGTTAAATAAAGCTGGACTATGTGGCGGCGCTCGACATAGGTCGAGTGGCAATTTCAGCACGTAATGTTGCTGAGAGAGAGAGACAAGTGGTGGCAGAAGACTAGCGAGCGTATGACTGCTCCAGACCACCGCGGCGAACCTACTGACACGAATCTCAGCTCCCTCCTCCCTCTCTCACTCGCTACATACTGAATTATATGGGGAAAGTACCGAATTACATGCTTTTTGCACTCGCGTTGCACGGTTATTGCAAGAAAACTAGCCATCATAAAAGGATCGTTATGGTGTCATTCGAAAGCTCTGTTTATGCCCTTTCAGGGATAGGTACTTGTTTTACGTTCTGGGTCTTATTTAGGCATGAAAATGATCACGTAAACAGCCCTATTTTGGCTAAAAACACCCCGCTGGGCGGTACATATAAATAAACCGCATAGGCCGCTCGTAAGGTGTTAAAATTATTGGTTGCATATGATTATGGCAAACAATTCTGAAATTACATATATTTAAAGCATATCAACCCTTACAAATTGTAATAAGTTTCATTTAGCGATGACAGCGAAGAGAAACACACAAATGAATATACCACGTTATGATATTTATTGAATGAAGAAACTGTCACAACGAATGTTTTGTGTACAGATATGGCAATAGGATGCTTACAAAGTACCATTATATTTTTCCAAGTTTGTTTAGCATATGAAATGATAATATGTTTGTGGGATCCACATCAATACCTGCTTTAAATTATCAGTTTAAAAAATTATTAGGGAAAATATGTAAGTCGTACCACAAACCAACATACTATTTTAAACATAAAACTCTCGCTCTTGACCTCGTTCCATAGAAAGAAAGAACAGGTCAGCCCATCTTCCTGCCAAAGTTTCCCAAACTATCCACATCATCAGCTCTTTAAGGGGACCCCAGTGGTTATTTGTTTTGGGTCTATATATTTATATATTTATATATGTTTAAGTTTCCTCGCAAGACCTTCGTCAAGCTATAAAAAGACAATCCCTATACCCCCTTCAATATAAATGTGTACATAAGGCCTGATTCTCTAAACAAATTACCGGCTCGCTATCATTCGTCAGGAAAAAATAGACACCAAAATTTTGTTTTTCTATGTGAGTGAGGGAGACAAAAGGCAGAACTGCCTGTATCGAGTGCCTTTCTCAGAGTTGAAAGAGTGACAGGGCCAACATCAAGGGACGTTCGAGCCAAAATGCCTGTACACTCGGAGTTTGAAGCAATTTAAGTCATAGGAAGAGGGACAAGACTGATTCTGGGAGAGAGTGTCAGAGCTCAGCAGTTGAATAGAAGAAAGACAGAATAACGTTTCACTCTTGGGTTGGAGAGTTGCACAGAGTAGGGGTGGGATTGTGTTGCAAGACCGGTACTACGTACCCTACGTAGAGGAGGTGGTATACACTTGGAAAGCTCTGAGGAACATTGATTATTGTAGTAGCGATAGAATAGCGAGAGAGATGCAACATTGCGGCGAAGAGAGAGAGATATTGCCTAGAGTTGGTGAGTGGACGGGAGTTAATGATACGAAAGGCTTTCCTAGAACTTTGTCTAGGAGTGTGGTGTGAGAGGATCCTCCCACACATGTGAACAATGCTCAATACGAGGATGCACTGTGCCCCTGTACATAGCAAGAAGCTGTGCAGGGGTAAAGAACCCCAGCTTTTAGAAGGCTGCCTTAGCAAGACTGGTAATATGGTCCTTCCAAGTGAAGAATAAGGGATACTCCTCTGGCAGTTCCGGACTATTAGATAGATGGAGAAATTGGGTTTTGGAAGCATTAAAGGCAACAAGGTTTTCTCTGCCCCATTTGGAAATAGTAGTTACATCAAAAGATAAGTGTTGCATGGCTTCATTATGTTTGTCTTTGAAGGATTGCTGGCTGGGGAGTTCAGGAAAACTAATTGAATAGTGTAAGGTAGTGTCGTCTGCCTATGAATGGATGAAACTGGAGGTACAGTTGAGAAGATCATTTATGAAAATTAGAAAGAGAATGGGAGATAAGACAGAGCCCTGAGGAACACCGGAGTTGATAGGATGAGGAAGGGAGAGATGGCCGTCCACAACCGCAGCTATGGAATGGCCGGAAAGGACATTTGAGACAAAAGCACAGATGGAGGGATAGAAACCGAAGGAGGGTAGTTTATAAATTAAAGATTTGTGCCAGACTCTATCGAATGTATATTTGATATGTCTAGTGCAATAGAAAAGGTCTCACCGAAGTCCAGAAAGGAGGATGACCAAGAGTTAGTAAAAATATGAATAAAGATCACCAGTAGAGCGACCCATTAGGAAGCCATACTGGCGATCTGAGAGTAGCTTATGAGAAATGTTTAAGAAATTTGGAAGCAAGAATAGTTTCAAAAACTTTAGATATACGAGAGATAAGAGCAATTGGACGATAGTTGGAGGGTTGAGAGCGGTCACCCTTCTTTGGGACAGGTTGAATGAGAGCAAACTTCCAGCAAGAAAGGAAGACGGTAGAGGAGAGACAGAGACGAAAGAGTTCGCCTAGGCGGGGAGTCATCACAGAAGCACAGTTTTTGAGTACAACAGGAGGAACACCGTCTGAACCGTACGCCTTCTTAGTATTAAGCCCAGAGAGGGTAGAAAATACATCTTTAGAAGAGATTAGGATATTAGGCATAAGTAGGAGAGAGGGGGGTGCAGAGGGAGAAATAGCACCGGAATCATCCAAGGTGGAGTGTCTATCAAAGTTTGAGCGATGAGTTTAGCTTTGTCAGAAGAAGAAGTGATAGTTGTGCCATCAGAGTGGAAAAGGGGAGAGAAATGATGAGGAAGAAAAATTGTTGGAGAGAGTTTTTTGGCTAGATGCCAGAAAGCTTGGGAAGAGCTAGAGCCAAAGTGACACATGCGCCACTGGTTGGGAGGATCGGGTGGCCGTACCGGAGAGATAGGACAGGTGACAGACATTATTTTATGGTCGGAGGAGACCAAAGGAGAGCACATTTTTACAGTATAAGCGGAAAGGTTAGAGGTTAGAAATAAGTAAAGAATGTTGGGCCGAACTCCGAAGCGATCCGGGATACGGGTGGGTTCCTGGACTAACTGATGTAGGTCGTTTAAGATAGAAAAGATGTATGGCAAGAAAGGTATTGATTGTGATATAGAAATGGAACGAAAGGTTTATATATCGACAAACTAATGGGCTGAACGTCTTAAAATCTGAACACTAATAAGGCAAAGTATGAGGAAGAAGGAGGACCAGAAAACCGGCCCATCTCCCCCTAAGTCTCTCCACGGCATAGTTATAGCTCGCCTTCCCTCTAAGCGTCCAGGCAACTTGTATTAACCCCTTCAGTACCGGTCACGTCCTTATATAACTTTATGCTGGCTACTATTAGACGATTTTATTCAGTTTAATCATGGGGCTCCAGCAATTAACAGGCTTCGAACTATCTCACTTAACCCTTTTTACTGCCACAGATACTTATAAAACTGCACACAATGGTCTAAACATAGCTGCACACAATGGTCTAAACATAGCTGCACACAATGGTCTAAACATAGCTGCACACAATGGTCTAAACATAGCTGCACACAATGGTCTAAACATAGCTGCACACAATGGTCTAAACATAGCTGCACACAATGGTCTAAACATAGCTGCACACAATGGTCTAAACATAGCTGCACACAATGGTCTAAACATAGCTGCACACAATGGTCTAAACATAGCTGCACACAATGGTCTAAACATAGCTGCACACAATGGTCTAAACATAGCTGCACACAATGGTCTAAACATAGCTGCACACAATGGTCTAAACATAGCTGCACACAATGGTCTAAACATAGCTAGAATAAAGTTAAAAGGACGTCGGCGCTACAGAAGGGGCTATGGGGGTAGAACTTGGTTTTTGGTCTATATAATTATTTATTAACTTTATTTTGTATTTGCCTCGCTAGACCTACATCAAGCTTAAAAAAACTCCCCCTAGATCCTCTTTCAAGATAAATTTCTACCGAAAAATGGCCCGGCCGAAGGCTGGTTCCTTCTCAAATTACAGGCTCGCTGTCACTCGCCAGGAAAACAATCTATATCTAAATGACACGAAAGGTCTTAATATTGAAAACAAAATGGGGCAAAAGGTCTCAAAATCACCAAACTAACGGAACGAACGTCTTAAAATATCAAAACTAATAGGCCTATGCAAAACATGAGGGGGAAGAGGGTCCAGAAAAAGCGACTCCCCCCCCCCCTCCCCTTAAGCAGCTGGAACTTCCCGGCATTCGTACTCCGCAAATATCCGAACACTGTCAACATTCCAAGTAACCTGGTTTTCCGTGCTATCCCGCATCTCGTTTTCCTCTGTATAGTTTCGTCTGGGTTTCTCCTTCTCTGTCATAATTTTGTCCTTTCTATTCATGATTTATCCAGTTTCCATTATTTATGTCCATATTAACACGTTAATTTTATTTATATGAATATTTGTTATCAGTGTTTCTTGTATTGAAGATTCCATTATTCTGACAAGTTAATTTATCTCTCTTCTTATAGGAACATCCTCTAAATACTGACTTTGTATGAAACCTCGCCGCTAAATATTGATCGTATTACGAGTTCTGTTCCTCTGTTGTCCGCTTCCGTGCTCTGATATTAAGGGGGTAGTGCTTGGTTTTGGGGTCTATGTATTTATTTATATATATTTTTTTAAGTTTCCTCGCTAGACCTCCATCAAGCTTTAAAAGAACACCCCGACACCGGCCGTCTCGGCTCGCTATCGCTCGCCAGGAAAATATCGACACCAAAATGGCACGAAAGCTCTCAATATTGACAAAAAAAATGGAGCGAAAAGTCTCAACATCGTAAAACTAATGGAACGCACGTCTTAAAATCTCAAAACTAATATGCTAAACACGAGGGAAAAGGAGGTTCAGAAATAGCGACTACCACCCACTTAAATAATCCATTCAGTACGGGTGACGTCCTTTCCATCATATTCATTCAGTACGGGGTGACGTCCTTTCCATCATATTCATTCAGTACGGGGTGACGTCCTTTCCATCATATTCATTCAGTACGGGTGACGTCCTTTCCATCATATTCATTCAGTACGGGTGACGTCCTTTCCATCATATTCATTCAGTACGGGGTGACGTCCTTTCCATCATATTCATTCAGTACGGGGTGACGTCCTTTCCATCATATTCATTCAGTACGGGTGACGTCCTTTCCATCATATTCATTCAGTACGGGTGACGTCCTTTCTATCATATTCATTCAGTACGGGTGACGTCCTTTCCATCATATTCATTCAGTACGGGGTGACGTCCTTTCCATCATATTCATTCAGTACGGGGTGACGTCCTTTCCATTATATTCATTCAGTACGGGTGACGTCCTTTCCATTATATTCATTCAGTACGGGTGACGTCCTTTCCATCATATTCATTCAGTACGGGGTGACGTCCTTTCCATCATATTCATTCAGTACGGGTGACGTCCTTTCCATCATATTCATTCAGTACGGGGTGACGTCCTTTCCATCATATTCATTCAGTACGGGGTGACGTCCTTTCCATCATATTCATTCAGTACGGGGTGACGTCCTTTCCATCATATTCATTCAGTACGGGGTGACGTCCTTTCCATCATATTCATTCAGTACGGGGTGACGTCCTTTCCATCATATTCATTCAGTACGGGGTGACGTCCTTTCCATCATATTCATTCAGTACGGGGTGACGTCCTTTCCATCATATTCATTCAGTACGGGTGACGTCCTTTCCATCATATTCATTCAGTACGGGTGACGTCCTTTCCATCATATTCATTCAGTACGGGGTGACGTCCTTTCCATCATATTCATTCAGTACGGGGTGACGTCCTTTCCATCATATTCATTCAGTACGGGGTGACGTCCTTTCCATCATATTCATTCAGTACGGGTGACGTCCTTTCCATCATATTCATTCAGTACGGGTGACGTCCTTTCCATCATATTCATTCAGTACGGGGTGACGTCCTTTCCATCATATTCATTCAGTACGGGTGACGTCCTTTCCATCATATTCATTCAGTACGGGTGACGTCCTTTCCATCATATTCATTCAGTACGGGTGACGTCCTTTCCATCATATTCATTCAGTACGGGTGACGTCCTTTCCATCATATTCATTCAGTACGGGTGACGTCCTTTCCATCATATTCATTCAGTACGGGTGACGTCCTTTCCATCATATTCATTCAGTACGGGGTGACGTCCTTTCCATCATATTCATTCAGTACGGGTGACGTCCTTTCCATTATATTCATTCAGTACGGGTGACGTCCTTTCCATCATATTCATTCAGTACGGGTGACGTCCTTTCCATCATATTCATTCAGTACGGGTGACGTCCTTTCCATCATATTCATTCAGTACGGGTGACGTCCTTTCCATCATATTCATTCAGTACGGGTGACGTCCTTTCCATCATATTCATTCAGTACGGATGACGTCCTTTCCATCATATTCATTCAGTACGGGGTGACGTCCTTTCCATCATATTCATTCAGTACGGGTGACGTCCTTTCCATCATATTCATTCAGTACGGGGTGACGTCCTTTCCATCATATTCATTCAGTACGGGTGACGTCCTTTCCATCATATTCATTCAGTACGGGTGACGTCCTTTCTATCATATTCATTCAGTACGGGTGACGTCCTTTCCATCATATTCATTCAGTACGGGTGACGTCCTTTCCATCATATTCATTCAGTACGGGGTGACGTCCTTTCCATCATATTCATTCAGTACGGGTGACGTCCTTTCCATCATATTCATTCAGTACGGGGTGACGTCCTTTCCATCATATTCATTCAGTACGGGTGACGTCCTTTCCATCATATTCATTCAGTACGGGTGACGTCCTTTCCATCATATTCATTCAGTACGGGTGACGTCCTTTCCATCATATTCATTCAGTACGGGTGACGTCCTTTCCATCATATTCATTCAGTACGGGTGACGTCCTTTCCATCATATTCATTCAGTACGGGTGACGTTCTTTCCATCATATTCATTCAGTACGGGTGACGTCATTTCCATCATATTCATTCAGTACGGGTGACGTCCTTTCTATCATATTCATTCAGTACGGGTGACGTCCTTTCCATCATATTCGAGTAACTATTAGACGATTTTAGTCAACTTAGGAAGTAACTGTGGTAGCTAAAATAATTAAGTTAGATTTTCTGTAGCTTTTTAATTGTTAGAAGTCCTTCCTAAGCTGAATACTATAATATAATAGTTACCAGAATATAATGAAGAGGACGTCACCGGTATGGGATGGGTTAACCCCTTCTGTACCAGCGATATCTTTCTTATTTAATTTCAGCTTTATTTAGAGTCGACGTTGTTATGAAGCTTAGGAAGGATATATGGTTATTAAAAGGATCAATCGAGACAGTCTGTAGCCTTTGAATTAGTAAACGTCCTCTTAATCCGGCATCTGCTCTGTGGGAAGACTCTTAAGATCCTAGGCCTAAAAAAAACACATTTAAAACACCCCAGTGGCACTAAAAAAAATCAATTTATGTTTAGGTGAGATAATTTCCCTACATTACTTGCTACCACTCCTACACATGTGTCCCCCCCCCCCTTTTCCCCTCCTCCTCAATTATCAGGTATTTTCTCTATTATTCACGATATTTATCGAGTATTTTCGTGGGAGGACTTGTGGGAGAGAGGGTGGAGGAGTGTAACTCCGACCCTCCAAGCCAGTCTGAAAGCTTCCCTGGTCTCTCAGTGCCACGTGAGACACGAGAGATTGAGGGTGTTAGTCTCTCACTGCTCAAGGCCAGATTACGAGCTCGAGGCTAAAATATACAATTTTCACCAGGCAATTACTGTTACCGCTTGTTTTATTGCTTTCCCATGTTCATATGTTCATATTAAAAGTAAAATAGGCGCATATGGATAAGTATTAATTATGGTAAATTAACGATTATAGTGAGGAATGAATCAGAATCCCTTCTCACCACGGGCACATACAAATACCATAGCTGCGCAGCTGCCGAGTTAAGCTGGATACAATCGTCTAATAGTTGCCAGAATATAATGAAAAGGACGTCACCGGTGCAGAATGGGTTAACCACGTACGTATAAGGTGAGTTGTGCTATGACTCTACCCCTGCCCAAGGTCCATAGTTGTATCTATGGACCTTGCCTCTGCCTACATTAGATTACGTCCCGAGTTGACCACACTGCTCACTTGTGGCAATATGGTGGTGTCTTCCTCGTGCAATATTACACAACTAGTCTGCTTAAGGCGACCGACCTGCTTTTTCTCTATAGGTTTTATCCATTCGGACCCATTCAGCCTACTGTTTTAAGACGTTTCTTCCAATTCAGGTATCAATTTTTTTCCTGGCGAGCGACAGGCGAGCCATCATTGTATGGAGAAATCCGGCTCTGCCGGAGAGATTGTTTACCGAATGTTTTTTCAAATTAAGTCAGCAGTCTAAAACATAATCCAAAATATGCTAGGTTTCTATCGCTCGTCAGGTGTATATCGACACCTGGATGAGGATAAACGTCTTAAAACAGTAGGCTGAATGGGGTCGATTAGCTACTACCCAGAAGAAAAACAATCGGGTCGGTCCCCTTAACAAGCGTTGAATGAATATCCAGCCTCACATTTCCCCTGATTGCTGCTGACTACTGTCAATGCGCTGTGTGTGTATACTGTAGATGGCTAGTACAGTACTGTACAATGTGTGTGTATACTGTAGATGGCTAGTACAGTACTGTACAATGTGTGTGTATACTGTAGATGGCTAGTACAGTACTGTACAATGTGTGTGTATACTGTAGATGGCTAGTACAGTACTGTACAATGTGTGTGTATACTGTAGATGGCTAGTACAGTACTGTACAATGTGTGTGTATACTGTAGATGGCTAGTACAGTACTGTACAATGTGTGTGTATACTGTAGATGGCTAGTACAGTACTGTACAATGTGTGTGTATACTGTAGATGGCTAGTACAGTACTGTACAATGTGGAGCTGTCACGTGGCGTATTGGTAGTGCTTTTGATACACAACCAAAATGGGTGGGGTTTAACTTACCGATTAATGCGAGCTGTTGTGAAGTCCCATCTTGGGTACATTTGATGGGTTGTGTGTAATAGCAAGCTGGCTTACAGAAGAAGGATTTGTTTGTATTGGTCAATCAGTGGTCCCAGGAAACATGTGTGCCGCCGCTCTTGGGTCTACTTTCCGTGTGTAGGAATTGCTGGCCGATGCGTTAAACAGAGTATCCAAGTTTTGAACTGAAACCCAATATACGAGCGACCGGTTAGGGTACAGTTGAATACAAGAGCAGACAGTGAAATACACAGTCAGCCACTAGGCTAGGAGGACTTGGCTTAATATAAAGGATGGCTAAACCAATTTACCATACCTAATCTAATCTAAAGACGGAATCACACGGGCACTTGGATCCTATAATCTGTATCAGAGTCTGATATCCACAATAATTTGATTTTAAGTATTTGGTAAATGTATTCATGTTTCAAAGCGTTTTTCCCGATTGCAAGGTACAAACTGTAAAATAACGTCTAAGTGAAATTACCAGTAGTAGAATAACAGCCTTTTCTGATAACATTACTGCAACCCATGTATGGGATACAAGCCCTTGTGTGACGCGGGCGGTAGTGATCACCTCAACCCTCATCGACCCGTACAAATGCTTGAATTACACACACACGCACACACACACACATATACTGTATATATGTTTATATACTCACAGCCGGACTCGAACCTCTGACATTCAGAACGAGTGTCCATGCTTTAATCCATTACACCACAATGTGATAAAGGAAACTTAACCTTTTCCTATATATATTAACCCCTTATGAGCAGTCATATTGCCCTGAAATTTCCTTCATTCCCTGCTCATCTCCAGAGCGTAATACAATTATATATCCGTGAAAGTACAATGGTAGAGCTTTCCAATGACACCTGAATCATCTTGGTACGACATCTGGTTATCTTGCAAAGATATTGCAAACCTAGGCCTAAATCGCGAAAGATTTGCAACTTTTTGCTGTTTTTGCCATGTGTAACGCTGCACTATACGAAACATGGCTATGAGTTGTGTCAGTCTGAACCCGACCCTCATGGGCTCCAGTTGAGGCCTGCTTGCGCTGTTTGCAATACCTGGCCTAGCTCCCAGACCACATAATAGCCTCAAAATGGCGCCTGTCATTTGACGGGCACTGCGAGAAAGGTGTTAAGGAGAAGGGAAATCCTACTTGGAGAATGTATTTCAATTCATGCACAAGTTGCAGGATCCATATGCCAGGAGACCATACAGGGAATTTTACAAATTTCCCCACACAACTCGCGTTAAAGAGATTTCACTTCATTTTCGCCCAGCTAAACACGAGTCATTAATATCAAGTATATCTCACAAATTAATGTGAGCTAATAAATGTTTATATACTCCCAGCCGGACTCGAACCTCCGACATTCAGAACGAGTGTCCAAGCTTTAATCTCCTTAATCATGCCTTGGTGTAGTGGATTAAAGCTTGGACACTCCCTATGATGTTGTTATTTATTGGATGGACTTCTTAAAGTTAGTAGTTAAATGTATATAGTAATCAAACTTCAGAGTAGTAGGGGTCCTTTCTAATGTGATTACAATCGTCTGGAGGTAGGCATAATATCACTAAACCAAAACGGCGTCATCTATTTACAAAGGTAAAGAGAGTTAGAAGAGTTTCGTGTCTCTGCGTTAAGGGGGGTCACCGGTTTTGTTTACCTTTCTCTACTTTTCTCTCTTTCCCTGACTTGTATCCATTCGGCCCCATTCAGCCAACTGTTTTTAAACGTTTATCCCCATTCAGGTGTCAATTTATTACTGGCGAGCGATAGCAAGCCAGCATTGTATAGAGAAATCCGGCTTCGCCGGGGAAATTTTTCTATCGAAAAATTTACACATTTAACTTGCTATCAAAACAAAAATATATATATGCTGGCTCGCTACCACTCGCCAGGAAAATATTGACACCTGGGTGGGGGTAAACGTCTTAAAACAGTAGGCTAAATGTGGCCGAATGGATACAAGCCAAAGAGAGAGGGAGAGAAAGAGAAACAAAGCGAGGTGGGCTCCCTTAAAAGACACTACTAGACAGAAGTGGCAATTTTGAACTTCTGCCAGATTTCCTGTGGCCTGCAATGGACAGCGCTCCCACATGACCGACCTGGCTAACAAGGGCCCGGTCATCCATCCTATACAAAGCTTGGCTGCCAGGACTTGATTTTAGTATTGTCCTTTGACAGTCCTGATATGGGGTTTTCTTTTTTCTAAATTTCACCAATATATTATGCAATTAAACTGTGGATTGAACAAGATTGCTAATCAAAATATTGCATTTAGATTGACATATCACCTAGTTTGGCCAAATAAAAGAGGATAATATTATGTATATCCAACCCCGACACCATATTATCATCATCACGAATCTTGGGTTGGTCCACTGGTTTTCAATCCACCTTTACTTTCTAGCTCCATTAATAGTTTCCCAGGAGTGTAAAGAGCATTAACAAATTATTTATTACAAATTTGGTCAAATGGCAGCTTACTATGAAAAAAATGCATGTTATTTGTAAAACAGGTATACTTGCTATTGGGGTAACATAATTAAAACAGGTATACTTGCTATTGGGGTAACATAATTAAATCTAATTCCAATTGAGAAATCTCACTCTTATGCTTTTTTTTTTAATATTGTCCAATGTAATTCACTATCTATAATAGAATTCTGTTTTTTTACCAACCATCTAAACTCGAACAGGAAGGAGAACACAGAAGAAATAAGAAAACAAAAACAATCCAGGGATCCTGACAAAGCTGGCCAAGGAAGTGGAGACAGAAAAACGGCATCAAATTGAATGAAATTAATCGAAGTTATAGGGTGGTCAGTATGGAAGTGAAGAAGTCCTTGCATGACAGTGTGGTAATCCCGACACTGACTTACGGAAGCGAAGCATGGACGTTGGTTGAGAGACTCAGACCAAGAGTGAGAGCAGTGGAAATTAATTACTTAAGGAGTGCGTGCGGAGTTACATGGAGGGATAGACAGACTAATGAGGAAGTAAGAAGGAGGTGTGGTGTGGAGGTAGATGTGCTGGAAAGTGTGAAAAGGAACAACTTGAGATGGTTCGGCCATATGGAACGTATGGAAAGCGAGAGAATGACTAAGAGGGTGTATGAGAGCGAGGTGGAGGGACAGAGGGGGAGAGGTAGACCGAATATGAGGTGGAAGGATGGAGTGAGGAAGTACATGAACGAAGGTGGTGCTGGTTGGGGGGAGGGGCGTCGACTGACTGGGGACAGAGGTGCATGGGGGCGGTTCGTTCGTGGCCACCCCTTCGGGGATCAAGGCGTCAGGCAATAGATAGATAGATAGATACATGCATCTTCTTCCGCCTTTGTATTTGTCCTCAAATTGAATGGAATTAATCGAAGTTACATGCATCTTCTTCCGCCTTTGTATTTGTCCTCAAATTGAATGGAATTAATCGAAGTTACATGCATCTTCCGCCTTTGTACTTTTTCCTTAAATTGGGTGGTCAGCAAAACTTGACTGCAAGGTCAGCTTCTTCCCAAACATTAATTAAATCTGCAAACGTTATATATTTGCTTAAAGACAATTACTTATCAACGCATTATATACACTTCACAAAGCATCATAGTTAGCCCTAAACATGTAACTGAGGTAGAGTTGTAATATTATAACAAATATTTTTCTAATACGCAAATCATCATCATCATCAGCATGAGTTAGTCCACTGCAGGACGAAGGCCTCTCCCAAACTTTTCCACTCTAACCGGTCAGATATTAGCCAGTTCCATTCCACCCTGGCAAACTTTCCGATTTCATCCCTTCATCTGGTTCTCTGTGTACTCCATCCTTTAGCTCCATCTCTAGGTTCCCATTTTGTTACTCAAGTGGTCCATCTGTTATCATATCTTCTGATTATATGACCTGCACACGAATATTTACTATTTTTTTAGTACTTAGAATATCTTCTATTTCGTCATCTTGTTTTGCTAATTGATTCCTAGTATTATCCTGTCCATTTCTCTTTGAGCACTCCTAAGTTTACATTCTAGACATGTTGTTATAGTTCAAGTTTCTGGTCTATAAATTGGTACAGGTTGGACCAATTGGTTGTATACTTGACATTGTTTACATCTATATTTTCTTATATATCCCTCCTAATCTCAATTACATTGTCTATTGATAGCACACATTTATGTAAAACACGTCTTCGAATACTGAAATGTTTAAAATTCTCTTGCGACACCACCAAGAACCATTTCAGCCTTTATTTTGGCTATAACTAAACCATTATATAATGTTTTGGGAGCAATTTTGGAAGTCAGAAGATAAGTTGAGATGAAAATTACTCATTGGATTCCGAGGGATCGTTCCTAATATAACTGGCATAAAATATACTAATATCAATTATTATGTTCCTTCCAACAACCAACTATACTCCTAAAATCGATTAATGAAATTTACAAACACATGTGGCAGTCCGTGGATTCAAACCCAGGATGCTCACACCGAAAATCAACACCTTATGCATCGCACCACGAAGACAGTTAAAGGATGGTGGACACTGCCTACGATTTATTATGCAACTTCGAATCCTGCATATCAATCTAAGCATGTACACACATCCCAACTGCAACTCACGTAGGCTATGCATATGTGAATGGAAAGAGCAATTAATGGGGCCTTAACCACTAGGGAAGTCCTCTCGATAAATTACCCCTGAACCAATATCAATTATTATGTTCCTTCCAACAACCAACTATACTCCTAAAATCGATTAATGACATTTACAAACACATGTGGCAGTCCGTGGATTCGAACCCAGGATGCTCACACCGAAAATCAACACCTTATGCATCGCACCACGAAGACAGTTAAAGGATGGTGGACACTGCCTACGATTTATTATGCAACTTCGAATCCTGCATATCAATAAAAGACAAAATAGAATCAAGGGACATGTGACCCTATCCTAAAGGTTTTAACCAATCCAACACACTGCATTATAAACGATGAGGTAACTTCTGTATCTGGGGCCGGGTGATATAGAATGGGTATATAGCATACCAGCGACATGGAACACTATGCCATATCCTATCTTAGATTCATGGCACCCATTCATATTCACGGTGTACTGCCTTATCTACGGACCCTTCACTTCTATAATACAAAGAACATCATGCACCATTCAGTATATTTAGTTTACCTGTTACGAATATTAGCAAAATTAATTATAATTATTGTAGTATAAAATACAATAATCTTATACCTAGGGGGATGGATTAACTCAACGGTTAATCATACACTTTGACTTTATTTCAAAACCTGTTGATTCAGGTATTTTATCTCCTTAATATTTTATATTTCCCCACTTCTACCTGGGATAAATTCAAATGATCTGACAGGTTTGGAATATTACAACCACAGTGTATAACTTTGTTCCTTGGAATTGTGTAATCCCATGACAACTTATTACTCTGAGCGTGATTCACTATTTGACATATTTCAGCGTCGAACTTAACACAATCACTGCGGAACTTGTCATATGACAATTGCATGGCCTGCACTGTACCATACGGGGGTTTTGGACTAAATTGACATTCATTCCCTACACATTTTCATATATAAACAAGAGCTTGAACGTATTTAAATTATATATCCCTGAAAACAGAGGAATAGACCTTTCCAATGACACCTGAATCATGTCTGTACGACCACTGATTGTCGTGCAACAATATTGCACAGATGAGGCTAAATCGGAAAAGAAGGGTTTGAGAGGTTTTCGCTATCCCCAATTCTGTATAGGAGCTGGAGATGTCTCTTACTGACACTAATGCACGCCCAGACACGGCTGTCGATAGATGGGATGGACCCACGCTGCTTAGATTCGCTTGCCTGCCTTTCAGGCCTTGTACTACCTGGATTTTCGGCAATTGTCATATGACAATTGCTGCAGAGATGTGCGTATTTTATACATAGGAGCCCACAGTCATTCACTTAAGACCACAAGAATAATAAACTCTAAGGAAACTATATCAGAGCACTTACTTCTTTAATTAGATTTCCTTTTAACAACAATGATAAGTTTAATTAACTGGCAATGTTTGCCTTTCCTAATGATGTTATTAACTAAGTTAATCTAACAAAAAGTCTTAGGGTATCCCGTCTTTCACACTAATTATATTATCGGTTTTGCGGCCAGACTGCCGTGACCTCAAAAGTAGTTTCATTCACTCCCTCAATTGGGGAGTTGATACCTTATGCCATTTTGAGTCTATAGGAACTGTCAACAGATTTCACAAACTCCCTACCAGTGGAATATACCATGGGATCCTATTATTTCAAACTAATAGCTTATGGCTTTACTAACAATCAATAACTAATGTCACTACTCATTTCATCAATTATAGTCTTACTCTTTTTGTCTCTGGTTTACCTATTATTTGTAACTTCTATTTTACTGCAGGGTCATAATTTTCTTTCTTTAAGACATCTTTGGGACCAAGAGTTTCCATAAAATATGATCTTGCCCAGTCTAGAAACATGCAACACTGGACAATAGCAGCCTCTTGATCATCTCTCTTCTCTTCCTCAGTTGGTCACGTCAGGCCACCAGTATCTACTCAGTTCTCCTTCTTCTGTCACAATTCTGGTTACTCCATGTAGCTTCTGGGATACTGGCGGTCGAGTGGTGAGCACGCTCATGTGTGAATCTGAAAGACCCAGGATCAAATCCCTGCCACGGCGGACATTCAGTGGGTGTGGTAGTACGTCCTAGCATGTTTCACATGTTCGCACCCAGTCAGGAGACATCCTGACGACGTATACAGGCTAAACACACATAACAACGCCACTCCAACAGCTTCATCTCTCTCCAACACCCCTTCTTCCTTCTCTACACTCTTCAGAAAAATAGGAAAATTAGAATGTAGATACGAGGTGCCGTTGTAAAGGCTTATCCCTCATTACCTTCATCTGATCTGACTTGGTGAAGGCGGGCGATATGTATAAAGGCTCTAGGGTACTACAGGTGGATCTGGGCAAATGGTAATACAGCTATTCTTACCTGAAAGGATTGGTACTGCCGCTCCATGTCTGGAAGTCAGTTTATTCTCAGGCTGCCATCTAGTCTTTGCAGAGGGATGCAGACAGGGGACCAAGGTTGCAGATGCTTTTGGGTAGGCTGTGACCTGATGGATGCAATGAGTCGTACTGATGCTCCCTTCCCCCTCCTGGGCTTTATGTACCCAGGTGTCACGTCAGGGGGTGGAGCCGGGCGGCAGGTAACTTCATCATCTGTGCAGCTTCTTTGATCTTCTGCCATATTTATATTGGCTTTCCCCTCACCGAAATAATATCTTGGCAAGTGTTGTGAGCTGTAACATAGTCAGTAGAGCGTCAGCTGCTGATCAAAGGGTTGGCGAATCGGGCCTGCACTGTCAAAATGTTATTGGTAGATGTCAAGCCTGGGCAACTTGACCTAGCAATTAGTGAAAAAACGCCTATTGTTCTCGGGAATTACAGCATCTGGGGAAAAAAAAAAAAAAAAATATCTATCTATCTATCCATTGCCTGACGCCGTGATCCCCGAAGGGGTCGTCATGAACGAACCGCCCCCATGTCCCCAGTCAGTGTCTCTCGCTATATTCTTGATGTTTTTGGTGATAGGCAACAAAGCTATTATTGCTGGCATATGTGCAATGGGAGCAATGTAGGATAAAGGCTTGGAAGCGGGGCAATCAGCGCACGCATTGGCAGTGCGGAGGCGTGGCTAAGGCAGCTTCTCTCTCGGGGTTAATTACTGGATGCTGATTTGTTAAGTGGTTTGCAACTTCATGTTCTGCAGTCCCACCCCCAAATTCATCAAACCCTTCTTTGTTGTCTCAAATCCTCATCGCTGATTGGTTAAGGCATTTTTCACCGCAATAATAATAATAATAATAATAATTAAAATAATAACAATAATAATATTAATCTTAATAAATAAAGGTCAATGTTTGTCAGTTACCCGACGAGTTACCCGACCTTTGTTACTAAACTCCTCCCACAGTTTTGGTGCCAGGTGGGAGTGTGGAGCACCGTTGGAAAGCCCAGGCTTTGGAGATAGTTTTAGGCGAGTTTAGTGGAAATCAGAGACACTTTTGTTTAATAAAATTTTCGGCAGAACTTATGTAGTACGGGAGCGAAAACAATTTGAGGCCTCCGATCGAAAAGGTGTATGGAACGAAAGTTGTTCGCAGCTCCCCAAAATGGGGGTACAGATGAGGTCAGATCCAAAATCGGAGGTAATTTAGCGGCCGAAATCGAGGTCGCCATTCAATGAGGCACAGAGGCCGGTGATTATGGTAGTAGTAGTATTGTGATGATTGTGGTAGTAGTGATTGATGATGGTGATTATGGTAGTAGTAGTGGTGGTAGTAGTGATGGTGATTATGGTGATTACCCGGGCAACGCCGGGTACCCCTGCTAGTAATAATACTAATAATACTAATAATCTATCTATCTATCTATTGCCTGACGCCGTGATCCCCGAAGGAGTAGCCACGAACGAACCGCCCCCATGCACCTCTGTCCCTAGTCAGTCGGTGCCCCTCCTCCCAACCAGCACCGCCTTCATTCATATACTTCCTCACTCCATCCTTCCACCTCTCCCTCTCTGTCCTTCCACCTCGCTCTCGTACACCCTCTTAGTCAATCTCTCGCTTTCCATACGTTCCATATGGCCGAACCATCTCAAGTTGTTCCTTTTCACACTTTCCAGCACATCTACCTACACACCACACCTCCTTCTTACTTCCTCATTCGTCTGTCTATCCCTCCATGTAACTCCGCACGCACTTCTCAAGTAACTTATTTCCACCGCTCTCACTCTTGGTCTGAGTCTCTTCCCGAACGTCCATGCTTCGCTTCCGTAAGTTAGTGTCGGGATTACCACACAGTCATTCAAGGACTTCTTCACTTCCATACTGACCACTCTATTTCTTGTTACTGCTTTCAACGTTCCTACAACCCTCTTCCCCTGTTGCACACTCTCCCGCACTTCTTCATCCATAGTCCCATCTTTACTCAACATACTGCCCAGATACTTAAAAGAGCTGACAATTTCCATAGCCTGACTGTTCAACTTCACCTCACACTCTGTGACTTCACTCCTTTCGAAGACCATAACCTTGCTCTTCCCCGCATTTACCTTCAAATTCCTTTTTTCGCACACTGTTCCAAACTTATTTACCAGACCCTGCAACTCCCATTCATTATCGCTCATCAGAACTGTATCATCCGCAAACAGCAGTATAGGCAGCTTCCACTCATTTCGCTCCCTTTTCAGCGATACACCAACATCCACTGCTCTTCCTAGTATTTCTTTCATGACTCCATCCATATATACAGTAAACAACCACGGGGACATCACACACCCCTGTTTCAACCCAACACTCAGGTCGAAGAACTCGCTCTGTTCATTCTCCACACGTACTGCTGCCTTTGCACCCTCATACATGCTCTTCACTGCTCTCAGCAACTTGCCATCTACTCCGTATATTCTAAGTACTTTCCACATGCCTTCTCTATCCAGTCTGTCATAGGCCTTCTCCAAGTCCATAAAGGCAACATACACCTTTTGTTTCTTCTCCAGATATTTCTCCACAACACAATTTAGGTAAAAATCTGATCTACACATCCTCTTCCCTTCCTAAAAACCTCCCTGCTCGTCGCCTATCCATTTCTCCGTTCTCACTCTCACTCTCTCAATCACTACCCTACTGTACACCTTCCCTACTACGCTTAAAATACTTATTCCTCGGTGGTTACCACACACTCCTCTTTCCCCTTTGCCCTTATACAGGGGGACTATTATGCCAGTCTTCCTGTCATCAGGTGCATTCCCCTTCTCCCATGCTAGTTTGTACATTTTCCATACCCATTCGATCACTATCTCACCACCATACCTCAACATTTCCCCACACACTCCATCTGTTCCTGGTGCTTTCCCCAACTTCACTCTTTTCATGGCTTCCCACACTTCTGACCTCCTGATCCCCACCTCCTCCTCCTCCTAATAATAATAATAATAATAATAAAAATAATAATATTTTTTTAACTCCCAACCCACGGGGGGGGAGGGGGGGAATCATGGTAGCGCCTGGCGTGCATATATACCGAAAATGAGCATCATTCCATGCTCTTTTTTCATGCATAAGCAAGAGCCAGAGCGTAATACAATTACATATTCAATGCCATCTGAATCATTGTTGTACGACAACGGGATCGCTGTCAACGATCGTGGAAGTGGAAGTGAAAATACCCTAGAATGAGGTATTTTCCCAGTATTTATCCTTATTATCACAGATACAGAGGTTGAGGATCGATACAGTACATCTCAGTGCAGACCCTGCCTCTGTCGTGAGCGGACCGAGCCCGCCTGTTGTCCTTGCATTACTCGCTCTCTCTCTCATTGCTTATAATGGCCCTAAAAAGGCACAAGTCATATGACGGGCTCCGCAGGGGTTGCCAATATTCTCTCTCCCGTCATATGACGGTCAACGTCGGTTGAGGGTTAAAAAGGTTAACAATATCATCCCAGTCATATTCTGGGTCGGCCGGCTGAGAGACATACATATTCCCTCTGCAACGTCTCACAAGCAACTGAGCTGCCCGGAAGAGATCTCATATTGCTATAGGGTCTCTATATAACTCACTCCTGTCTCCGAGCACACCTGACTATAATTGGCGATTGAAATAACCAATAATTGAGGAAAATAAGAGGAAATTTAACCGATAATTGAGGTGGGGGAAGAGGGGGGGGGGGGGGTGGGAAGGAAGGGAAGAGGGGGTTGGGAAACATGTGGATCAGTGGTAGGAGGTACTAGAGGGGAATTATCTCACCTAATCAAATATTGCTTTGTTTTGAATGCCCCTGGGGCATTTTGGAAGGGTTTTTTCATGGTGTTTCTTCCGTGAGGTCTATTGTGAATGCTATACAGATACTTTCGTGAGACTTATCACGCTTGCCGGGTTAATGACATTAATAAAAAGTTGCTAGCATACATCTAAATATATCACTTGGAATTATTCATTTTGAATACACATGAATGAAAAGTAAATGAGAGATATTCATTACCAGTCACATGAGAGGGAGAGGATTAGCTAGCAGGAAACAGCTCGTGATTATTCCTCAGGAGCGCTGACTCACACGCCTGTCACTCACGGCTGGAAGAGTCAGACTGAGAAAGGGAGAGTTTCTCCAATGCGTCTGCCACCGACGTTGTACTTAATGGTGGAGGAATTCTCTGCTCGGTGTGTCGCTGGTTAGATTAACCCTCTCACGACCATATGACGCAGAGGTTGCCAGATTAGCAATACTAAATAGAGTTCTCTCACTCTTATAATTACCTCTCCAAAATTAGTTTTCTGCCCACAGCTAACTCAAAGACAACTGCAGAGGTTGAAGTAACTAAACTAAAGGTTTCTAAATACCCCTGATGGTAACAAAGTCTTTAAAGTATCCCTAATAGGCTCAACAGTGCGTCAAGAACGTGAGAGGGTTAACTTGATGGAAGATTTTGGCTGGATAGAAGTGATGATTATTTGGATAAAATAACAACTGAATAGGAACTCTGGAAGTGTAGCAAGTGGTCAATCTTGTAACGTAGGAAGCTCTTCGAAGATGTGTGGTCCGTTTTACACACCCAAAAATGTTGGATGTAAAACCACCGCTGATATCACGTTGTAAGTAAGCAGAAAATATGAATACTATGTGGATAGATAATGTACAGGTAGATTTAGTACTTGTTATGTAAAAAGATAGGATGATTTAAAACTGGTAGATGTGTCTGTTAGATTCTGGTTGACTCTCTTATTCTTCTCGTTATTTTAGTAGTAAAATGCTGCCACCGACACAGTAAGGACTATATTTAAGTACTGGCAGAAATACATATTCAAAATAACCAGCCAACTTATACTTTACTCAACTTCAGGAACAAAACTTGATATGCAGGACCAGTGTGTAAGTACTGGAACTTGATAAGTACTTGAAGTACAGCAACACAACTTGATTGGCAGGAACATTAATAGTTTTTTTTTTTTTTTTTTTTTTTTAAGAGACAATGAATGGAGGAAGGAAAAACACAGATAAAACAAAAAGGTCCATGTGCCTAAAGGCATCCTCCATTCATAAAATGTTTGTAACAACTGGATTTAAACATTTGTTGATTGTAAGTTTGTGGAAAGCAATTCGAGGGAAGTGAATTCCAAAGAGTAGTAGCTCTGGGGATAAATGAATTCTGATAAGCAGAAGTTCTGCATTGTGGAGGAGAAAGTGTAAATTCATGGGCGCTCTCAGCTGCCCTAGTTCTACGGGGAAAGATGTGGAGAGGCGGCACAATTGAAGCAAGTTCCTCGGAACAATTGCTGTGAAAATATCTGTAGAATAATGCAAGGGATGCAACGTTTCTTCGTATGGCTAATGTAGGAAGGTCCTGTGTGATTGCAGGGTTATTGATTAATCTAATAGCTTTATTTTGAATTTTGTCCAACTGCCTCAATGCAACCACTCCACTTCCACCCCACAGAGGTGAACAGTAATCCATCTGAGAGCGCACATGACTTTTATATATTACGGCCAACTGCTCGTCAGTGAAGAATTCTCGAACTCTGTACAGGAGTCCCAGTTTTTTAGAGGCATTCTTAGCAATGCTTCTAACATAATGTGTCCAGCTCAAGTTAGTAGTTAATGTTACACCGAGAATGTCAATACTAGGGGAAGTGGGAATATTTACATCATTAAAAAATATATGGGAGTCAGTGAGATTCTGTCGGTTAGAAAATTGAATGTACTTGGTTTTCTGTGCATTAAAGGAAACTAGATTCTCTTGTCCCCATTCATTAATTCTAGAAAGGTCCTGGTTCAGAGAAATTGCAGTGTTTATTTTTGAATTTATAAGATCGGGTTGGGTGAAAGAATTGGTAAATGTGAAGGAACTGTGGAGTGTTGAGTCATCTGCGTAGGAATGTATTGGATTATGAGTGGTAGATATGAGATCATTGATATGAATGAGGAACAGAGTTGGGGCCAAAACTGATCCCTGGGGAACACCAGCATTTATTGAGTGAAATTGAGAATAAAGGCCATCTACCATTACACGTATTTTTCTGTTATGAAGATAAGAAGAAATTAGTGGAACTAATGATGCAAGGCCGTAGTGTGACATCTTCGACAATAAGGATTGATGCCAGACTCTATCAAATGCCTTTGATATATCCAGTGCTATTGTATGTGTTTCACCATGTTGGTCTGTAGCTTGGTTGATTTGATGCGTAAGAAGGCAAAGAATGTCTGCAGTTGATCGACATCGTCTAAAACCATATTGCCTATCACTGATTAATTTATTATTCTCCAGATGCTTAATTATGTGATTATTTAATATAATTTCAAAAACTTTGCCAAGAGTGGAAGTTATAGCTATTGGTCTGTAGTTTGATGGATCTGAAGAGGCACCTTTTTAGGAACTGGATGGATGTTTGCTTCTTTCCAGGGTACTGGGAAGCATGAGGTATGAGTACACAGACGGAAAAATTTTGCCAATACAGGAGCGAGCACCAAGGAGCAATTCTTAAGTACTATTGGAGGAATTTCATCTGGACCAGGAGCCTTATCTACTGAGAGATTCTGCAAAATAGTTTTGACATGTCTGGTGTGGATCTTAAGTGAGGGAATTTCAGGTGAATTAAAATTAAGTACAGGGACATCTTGATTTATGTCATCTAAGGTTGAGTTGGTGGAGAAAATATCTGCAAGAAGGTTAGCTTTACCTCGTGGGTCACTTACAAGATTGCCAGTCGGAGATTTTAATGGTGGAATGGATGAAGCAGTAGTGAAGTTGGATTTGAATGAGTTAAGAGTAGACCAAAATATTTTGTTATCATTTGGATTATTTAGAAGTTTATTTGCCTGCTTATGGAGAAAGTTTGATTTAGTTAGGTTTAATACAGTTTTGGCATGATTTCTGATGTTTCTAAAGTAATTAAAGGCTTCATGTGTTTTTGATCTTGTGTATGCATTGTAGGCTATTGCTTTTTGTTCAGTTACTCTAGCACAATTATGGTCAAACCATTTAGGTGAATTAGATCTTTTACTGTACTTTTGATGAGGAATAAAAGTTTCCATTCCAATTTTTACAAAATCTTGTATGTGGCTCAAGGTGGAGTGTGCATCATTAGAAAAGAAAGAGGTCCAGGGAATATCAATAAAGAAACCTTGAAGACCCTCCCAGTCTGCCCTATCGTAATGCCATTTAGTCACTAAAACAGGTTCAGAGTGGGAAGGTGTGGTAGGTGATAGACAGGTGGCCTGTATCAGACAGTGATCAGAAGATCCAAGTGGGGACCTCACTGTAACATCATAATTTTCTGAATTGGTTGTTAAAAATAAGTCGAGTAGGTGGGAATTATGATTAGGATTATCTGGTACACGGGTGGGTTGGTTGACTAGTTGAATGAGATTAAATGAGTCTGCAAATAGCTCACATTCAAGACCAGCATCATCAGTCCTGGCTGAATGAGTGAGCCATTCAACATTATGGACATTAAAATCACCCAACACAGTGATTTCAGAAGAAGCATTTAAGTTGAGGACACTGAGTTGTGAGGACAGAGAATCAAAAAGACTTTGCTCTGGAGGAGTATTTGGGGAACGGTAGATGCAACATATGTATTTAAATTTACCAGCAGAAATTAATTTGTATATAGAATAATCAAAATAGGGACAATTGAAACTAGTAACCTCCTCCAGGGCAATTTCAGATTTTGCGAAGCAACATACACCACCTTTAGGTCTGAAATTTTGGAGCAGTTGATAACCTGGAAATTTAAATCTAGATGTGTCAGATGTGGATGTTACTTGAGTCTCTGTCAAAAAAAGGAGAGTAGGGGATTCTGCTTGAAGAAATTGGTGTACAGAATTGATGTTAGAGTGAAGTCCCCTTATATTACTAAAGAAATAGCTGTACTGACAAGCAGCTTTGGGACGTTGCAATGCTCTTGACACAGTCGCATGATGACGACCGGGAGGGCCCTGTGTCAATAACCCAACCCTGCCGGGGGTGGATATCCGAGGGACCACCAGGTTGCTCTTAACAATTGTACTGCCATATTTAAGGTAAGTGTATGGTGTTACATGTATGGTATGTAGTGGGAAGAGTAGTATTTTATGGATAGAGGATAGCGATGTAGGGCAATGTCGTGAAGTTGGATGTGTATGTTATATAAAGAGGGTTTTCCTGATACCCCTGATGTGTGAGGCAGAAAGATATGTATCCAGCTACCAAGGCCTGGGAGAGAAAATGGAATTCAGGCTATTCCCTGAGTCTCCCGAAACCTTGGCGGTAGTACTTCCCTGGGCGGGGCTGCGGGGGCTGCGGGGCTGCGGGGTTGTAATACAGAAGACAATCTATCTTGATGTAGTATTATAATATTAACAGAGTATTCTACATGTAGTGAGTATATCTCAACCTGTCTTGACAGCTCCAAACCTTCTGTCTAAGTTTAAGTTAAACCTTCTCTTCACCCCAAACCTCATGTTAACTTCCGGTCAAACTGATCCCTAGTGATAACATAATCAGGACACAACTCATCATCTGACACAGCTCTGATCTCTGTAAAAGGTAGCTGGTCTTAAACTTGAAGGTGACCTTTAAGCATAGAGCAGGGTACAGTTGCCTGCTTAGATGTTTGTATATTACTATTATTACTGCAATTATTACTTAAACTTATATGAGAGCAGTATTTATGTTCCCTATATGTAATGCAAAACATAACATGTAATATAACAATACTACCAAGAAACCTTTATGGTGTACTATCATTGTGTTATGGAAAGATTCATATCCAATAATCAGAATATATAACCAGAATAAACATCCATTAAATGTGCAATTAGATTACAAGTTACAATGGCCTACTACTACTACTTTTTTTTTTTTTTTTTTTTTTTTTTTTTCACTCAGCCTGTGCATCCCCTCTTTGGACCCTAATCCAGGTCAGAACAGCCATCAAAGTGCCCGACTTGGTAGTCATTCAGCTACTTCCTATTCCGGGGTAAGCACTCCGACTCATCATCGTGGATTACTACTACTACTACTTTGATTTTTATTTAATATTGTACATACATTATAATTTACAAGCATCAGATATTACTATTCTACACCATGCAACTTCAATCCAGTCGCCTCCCTATGCGACCCTCTGCCACTGCTGCCTCGTAGTCCACTTCTGCCACCATCGCTGGTTGTGGTGCAAACAGTCTTGTTCCCCGCAGGCATAGTAGTGCTGATCTGAGCAATGAGAAAGATAGACGGCACCTCATCCAGGCTACGACGTGGCTCCTGGGCTGTTGCTTCTTCTCTGTGATGATTTTTGCAAGCCTTGAATAGAAGCACTGGACCCAGATTCACTAACGGTCGTACGATCCGAAAACTCCCTTACCGTTCCCTTACATCTCAACACTGGTATTCACGAAGCGTCGTAGCGGCCATGGTTGATCGTAGGAAGCTCCTAAAATCCCCTTTCGCAAAGGGTGGTCCAGACCACCCTTACATGAATTTGACCCGGATATAGGTACACAAATATCGATAACACGACCCGCGACCATAACAAATTCGTCTGCAGTATAGCTCTTTATGACACACTAAGTCATTATTGAGGCAATAATAGCGCAATATGATTGTTAACTTGTGTTTACAACACCATTAACACCTTACGAGCGGCCTATGCGGTTTATTTATGTGTACCGCACAGCGGGGTGTTTTTAGCCAAAATAGGGCTGTTTACGTGATCATTTTCATGCCTAAATAAGACCCAGAACGTAAAACAAGTACCTATCCCTGAAAGGGCATAAACAGAGCTTTCGAATGACACCATAACGATCCTTGTATGATGGATAGTTTTCTTGCAATAACCGTGCAACGCGAGTGCAAAATGCAGGTAATTCGGTACTTTCAGTACATAATTGAGTATGTAGCGAGTGAGAGAGGGAGGAGGGAGCTGAGATTTGTGTCAGTAGGTTCGCCGCGGTGGTCTGGAGCAGTCATACGCTCGCTAGTCTCCTGCCACCACTTGTCTCTCTCTCTCAGCCACATTACGTGCTGAAATTGCCACTCGAGTTATGTCGAGCGCCGCCACATAGTCCAGCTTTATTTAACTCGACTTATGTTGCTCGCCGCTAATTAAGGGTTAAGGCATTTAACACCTTAAGAGCGGCCTATGCGGTTTATTTATATGTACCGCCCAGCGGGGTGTTTTTAGCCAAAATAGGGCTGTTTACGTGATCATTTTCATGCCTAAATAAGACCCAGAACGTAAAACAAGTATCTATCCCTGAAAGGGCATAAACAGAGCTTTCGAATGACACCATAACGATTCTTTTATGATGGCTAGTTTTCTTGCAATAACCGTGCAACGCGAGTGCAAAAAGCATGTAATTAGCCACTTTCCCGATACAATTCCTTATATAGCGAGTGAGAGAGGGAGGAGGGAGCTGGGATTCGTGTCAGTATGTTCGCCGCGGTGGTCTGGAGCAGTCATACGCTCGCTACTCTCCTGCCACCACTTGTCTCTCTCTCTCAGCAACATTACGTGCTGAAATTGCCACTCGACCTATGTCGAGCGCCGCCACATAGTCCAGCTTTATTAAATACGACTTATGTGGTGAGCCGCTAATTAAGGGTTAATACAAAGTATGAATATATTTGTATCCTTAATGTCTTATGACAGGCCGAATTAAGCTATGCATAGCCTACATATGCCAGCCTAGACCTAGCCAAGGTTAATTGATGCACAAATGCATGTGCTGCGACAACACGTAGCCTACCATTAGTAGATTTTAACCCTCATTTATTGCGGAAATGTTTTATTCCAACTCCCCACCACCTCTGAGTTAGATTAGGGTAGCCTATTCCTCAATAAATTTGAAAGTATCACAGGAACAAAATGATGAAAAGAATTACCCTAGGCCTAGCCTAAAAAATGAATAAATAATAAACGCTGTGTGAATAATTTTGTTTAGCCTAGCCTAGGCTTAACCTAGGTTTATTTTGAAAAAGTTAGGGCTATTTAGGCTAGACAAGTTAGGCCTATGTATGGTATTTTGGTAAGGCTAGCAATGCCTAGCTGGGTTAGATTAGGGTAGCCTATTTCCTCAACAAATTTGAAAGTATAACAGGAACAAAATTATGAAAAGAATTACCCTAGGCATAGTCTAAACAAAAAATAATAGGCTAGCCTATATGATGTGAATATTTTTGTTTAGCCTAGCCTAGCCTAGCCTAGGATAATCACCTAGGTTTATTTTGAAAAAGTTAGGGCTATTTAGGCTAGAAAAGTTAGGCCTACGTATGGTATTTTGGTTAGGCTAGCAATGCCTAGTTTGGTGTAGCCTAAGCATGGTAAAGTAGAAGCCTAGCAGGTTAAGATGATGTTTGCAGGCGTACCGTCCTCATTGTCCTAGCTGTTATTAGTCCCATGCTGGTAATATATTTGATGATGGCAATAAGTCATGGGAGGTGAGGGGGACAAAGCCCCCCTCAACCTATCATTATATCCCATGGCCAACTGTTGGATAATAGATTGAGGAGGCCTATGCTAGGCCTATTTTGAAAAGGTAGATAGGCCTTGAGGTGTTGTGAATACAACAAAATTACCCTAGGCCTATTTTGAAAAATTAGGCCTAGGCTAAGTCTGGCATTTTGGCTTGGCTAGAACTGCCTGTGTAGGCATAGATATAGTAAAGTCTGGCATTTTGGTTTGGCTCGCCCTGTCTAGGTGTAGACATGGTAAAGTAGAACAATATACTGTGGTTAAGGTATAAATAATACACTCCCAACTAGCCTAACATATGATTATCAATGATCAATCCGTCGAAAATCCTTTAACTTAGGCCACTAACAGGCTTCCCTGTAGCCTAGCTAGGCTAATTTCTTATCATCAGTTCACAAGATACTCTATTCTTCTTTCTGCTGGCTGTGGTGGATCGAATTAGCCATGCTAAACAATGACAAGCTCATAAATTAAAGTATATTAGGTTCTTCTTGGCGCTTCGGTCATGTGGGTGACATATTGTTTATTTACAAAGGCCAAGCGCCTGATTGGTCAAGAGAAGCCTCGGTGAAAATAACCGAAAGGGAGCCGTAAGGGAGCTCAACGATGCGTTCGTGAATACACCTTCCGCACTCCCTTAGGAACGATCATAGGTTGCTGTACGACATCGCACGCTACGACCGTTAGTGAATCTGGGTCCTGGGCCCTGGGTCCCATCCCTTTAGATGTGGTGAAGACTATAGTGGAGTAAAGCTGCCTTGTTCGATATTTAAGATCCTTTCCCCATATGCCCTGACCTTCTCTTGTTCGTTCCTCTTGTGTGCAGCATCCAGAGACAGCTCGCTGTAGCTATGGGCCATTGGGTCAAATACTCTTATGTCAAAGAACGCTCGCTGTGCACTTGTCCAAAAACTTCTTGCACTAACGACCACTCGTGTTTCATTGGATGTGATGGTCGTCCTGTGATGCAAGATCTCTCCATCCAAGGGAATGAGTGATATGGTTCGCGCACCACATCTCGACACACCTCCCTGAGCATGTTCGCCGTCACATCTCTTACTTCATCGTGCCTGATGCTGATGAATCCTCCTTTCTTACATATCATGGAGTGGTCTGCATCGTTGTTGGTTCCACAAACGCATCGATCGGGCAGTCCTTCAATCGGCCAATCATACCTTAGTGCAATAGCATCATTAAATTCTTGTTTGTTGAGATTGAAGCCTTTTGCCTTGATTGGTAGTGTTGTCAGCTAATTTGAAGCACCCGTTTCTTGTGCTATTTGTATTTATCTTATTGTTAGTCTCCAGAAAGTTGTCCCATCAATTGTGCCAGGTCATTTTTCTGTGAGTTTTGCCTCTCTGACGTGATGGTCTTTATGATGTTGTAGATGTCCGCCTGGTCCACTTCACCGTCAGAATCTTGCTCTACGATACGGTCAGTGAGAGATCCTGTTATCTTTACCAAGTTCAGGTATTCCATTGTCGCCCTCTTCACCGGGTTGATGATTCCCAGCCCTCCCAACCTAGAAGGCAGTGCGAGCAACTCCCTCTCAGTATCACTTGGGGTGTGCGACTTTACCCACGCTGGGATGAGTTTGTCTCTGATGGCGTCTTCCAGTGGTTGAAGTAATGCGCTCACATTTGGAACGGTTCACCTCAAGTAGGTCCAGCGATGTTTGACCCCATATGTGAATGCCGAATACGCAGCCTGTGGTTCCGTCTTTGCAATATTGGCCAGTTTTTCAATTTCTTTTACCCACTCCCTGACCTTCTCCTCTATGTATTGGTTCTTGAACTCTTCCGTGCCGATCACCGCCCCAAGGTGACGCTGTCCGTCCTTTGTTACGACCACTTCACTACCGCTGAAAGCTTCTACAGCACTTTCATAATGTTCTGGATTTACTATTAGTATTGACTTGCTGGCATTTGGAAGGTACCCTATTTCTGGGCCTACACTTTATACTTACTCCCACCAGTGCATGAGATCGTTGACTTTTCCCGCTTCGGTGACATCGTCTGCATAGGCCACTTGCTTGACTTGTGCCACCTCATGGCTTGTTAAGGTTAGCAACACTGAGAGACCTAATGCATACATTGCCATTGCTACGGGGTCACCTTGTGTGGTTCCTTCCATTGATTTCAGAGCTGATCCACGTTGTGTGTTCTGGTTGTTTACTATGAAGAGGTCGGCAGGCTGTTTATAGGTGTTCTCTACATAGGTGGCAAAACTGGGGCATTTTACCTTGATGTTATGTATTGCTGTCTTTCTGTTGATGGTGTTAAAAGCATTTGTTGCATCCACTAGCAGCACAGCTTCACAGTCCACTCGCTCATATATTTTTCTTTTGGCATGAATTGCTGCCTCTCCCCCTGCTTGGTGGCCGGCACACACTTGGAGATTTCCGGCCGCTGACCGCACATCGTCCTTCACCACATCCATTATGCATTTTCCCATGTTCCTTCTCAGCACTTCGCCCACTCCCACTGGTCTGCACCCTGGATTCTTGTCTAATGGTATAAGGCGACAAGCTGGGAAAGCCTCCAAATGTTGACAATTTTGGGTGGCCATCTTTCTTGCAAGAGCTGCAAGAGCCCTACATAAGTCTGTTGCTGCAAGTCCGAGGACTGCGCTGCTCAGGATTGTTCTCCAGCCATTTGCATCCAGCCCTGATGGGCCTGCATTGCCTTGTGTCCTGAGAGCCTTTTTCCAAATAATTTCGCCTGTGATTTGTTCGTATATGACGGGGTTCGGTAGTATATAAGCCCCCTCTAGCTTCTGACTCTCGTGGATACTAGGTTGTGGATGTTTCTTTTCCAACATTTTCATGGTGTCTCTTGTGATAGGCAGCAACCCACCAGCTGCCTCCTTTGTCAGGGACCGTATTGCGGGTGCCACTTTTCTTGTCTCATCTGGTCGCCGATTCTGCTGGCCTCGTCTTCAGTGTTTTCCCTTTTTTGCCGCCGCCTGCCTTGTCTCTCTTGTAATGCTCTGGCTTCACTGAGTGAGTCATCCAGCTTGTTATCATTCCATAGTTTCATTCTTCTTGTTACCGCAGTCACATTTTCACCTTGTTTAGATTTGCGGTGAGTTTTTTGCAAGAAGAGATGTGGAATGCTGAAAAGTATCTTGTGAGCATACAGGGCTAAAGATGTGTCACAGACATAGTTATAAATGAGCTTTGTCATATCTTTCAGCAGGTTGGTGGTGGCATCACATTTTGGTGGGTTGAAAAATTTGTGTGCAGACCAATATACAAATTCTGAGTAAGCTGCATCTGTCCAAGTTCTAACTTCCTCTTCCCGTAATCCTTTCCAGAGTAAGTTTCCACCTCTGCCTGCTTCTTCTGTGGGTCTACCTGGGGCCCTCTCCCTTTGTGGTTCGGCCTCCATTTGGGTATCCCGAGGCTCTTCATTGTCTGTTTTCACCTAATATAGGTGACATCAATCATATTTGGTTGACACAACCAGGTCAGTTTGTCTTTCCTTTCCTTTTTATTTTTTTGCGGACCCAATAGATCCCATTAATATATTACATTAGCTGCTATCTTTCCTCATAATTGTTTAGGATAGGCCAGTAAATGCAGCTTAGGTCTTCTTTTAATTCCCCTATCTCTTGCTTCTGGAACTGGTGCAGATAAGCAATATGGAAACAAGCTTTTGGATACTTCAGGTGGATTTGCACAAAGGGTGATTGCTTTATCAAGATTTTGGAAACTTGGTGCCATCATCTATATATTGCCAGACGAAATTATCCCCGACGGGGTGGAAACAAATGAATCGCCCCATGCACCGCTGTCCCCAGTCAGTCGACGCCTCTCCTATCCATTCAACACCACTTTCGCGCATATACTTTTTAACTCCATATCCTTCCACCTCTCTCTGTCTGCATCTCCCTCTCTGTCCTTCCAATTCACTCTTGTACAGTCTCCTAGTCATTCTCTCGCTTTCCATACGTTCCACATGGCCGAACCGGTTCATCTCAGGGTCTTTCTTTTCACATTTTTCAGCATATCTACACCAGAGCACTCTTGTACAGTCGTACTTCTTCATTCGTCTGTCTACCCCTCCATTTAACTCTGCATGCACTTCTCATGTAACTCATTTCCACCCCTCTCACTCTTGGTTTGTGTCTTTCCAACAACGTCCATGCTTCACTCCCGTACGTCAATGTTGGGATTACCACAATATCAGGCAAGGACTTTACTTCCACGTTGATCACACTATTCTTGTTACTGCTTTTAACGTTTCTACAACCCTCTTCCCCTGTTGCTCCCTCTCCTGCACTTCTTCCTTCATACTCCCATCTTTACTCATCACACTGCCCACATACTTACATGAGCTGACATTCTCCATAATATATTCTGGATATTATTGCAAGGTTTCATGTAGTTTTAGAAGAACTTGATGGAATCACAGAGGTAAGGACTTTGTCAATTAACTGTTTGACTTCTAATTATTCTTCCTAAACCGAATAAACTTGCTTAATAGTAGCCAATTAACTAAATTAAGAAACTCGTTGTCAAATCCTCAAGGGACTAAAGTCACTAAACAGTTAATTATTTGCTTTAATATAAACAGAAGTAACAAAAGAGGTAAACAAATAGTCCGGGAGCAACCCTACCAAATTGTTAATTTCCGTCATCCATGTAAGTGAAAGTAAAAAATAGTTTCAAATTACTAATTAGAAAAATAGACAAGCTCGAAATATATGTACCTTAACTAAATATATGGGGGCATTCACATACAAAATATATTATTTTTTAGACTGTTACCATTTGAGCAAATTCGTCTTCCCTTTTAATTCGTAACAATTCTAATTTCTACATTATTTGATTTTTACAGTACTGCCATTTTTGACTAAATAAACTGTGTATCATAACAATTATTTTGTAGTTTACAATTAACCTATATTCAAATAACTTTGTGAAAATTAAATAATTGTGTTACCACTGTTTTGGCTACGAAAACTCCAGATGAAGCACAGCCATACGTGCGGAGGTGTCCGTAAGCCACGTGGCTTACGGACACCTCCGCACGTATACTGCCATGATTAGAGACCCTATAGTAACAAAGATTAGCCTAGTTCCGCCATCTTGGTACACTCGTATTTATCCATACACATAATAAATTATCGGCAATACTGGTACAGTATTGGATTACTTAATCTTTTGATCGACAGTAGATTCTACATTATCACTAATAGAATATCGGCCCGTTGCTTGACAATCACGTCTTCAAAATTATGTAAACAGAACAATTTGGCTGCTCTCTCTTACTACAGGAAATGTCGCCATGTCTACACTCTTCAGAAAATAGGAAAAGTAGAAAGTAGCTACGAGGTGCCGTTGTAAAGGCTTATCCCTCAATACCTTTACCTGACCTGACCTGACCTGTGTGTCTGCTGTGTGGGCCACTTACACCGCTAATATTGCCATATGTCACCTCTGGGAATATTGATCCACACCTGATTAACTCACTCCACACTCCAAGAGAAGCCATCTAATTGAAAAATAAATTATTAACTTTCTCTTATTTCATGAGATAGATAATTTGCAGGACTAATTTATAGAGCTATGTTTCATATAAAGACTATTTACCGCTCTGGATCACGTGGTGGTGGGAGTGCTTTTCGTAATTTGATACTTAATAGAGTTACACCACACTTACGCAGGAAAATACAATTATGCTAACAAATACTGGACTCGAATTATATCGTTCATATATATCTATATAAAATATAGCTATGTATCTATATATCTCTCTTTCTCTCTCTCTCTCTCTTTATACAGTATATATATATACTGTATACAGTATACTTTATATGTATATTTATTTATTTATTTATTTAATTATTTATTCATAGACGAGCGGCACACAGACAAAAACCCAAGACAATGTATAATAAGAAGTCGTGAAGAATAAAACAAAATGGAAATTCAAATAAATTCAATCAAATTTGCATTCTCTTGCAGTTTGGAATAACACCACAGCAACTCACCATATTCCTTTTGGTCTTCCTCTCCCCTTCACACCCTCCACCTCTGCTTTGTATATATTTGTCGCCATTCTCTCTGCACTCATTCTGTCCACATGTTCAAACTACTAAAGTAATCCTTAGTCTGCTCTGTTCAGTATACTGCACCTGCCTCCACACAGTATACTGCACCTGCCTCCACACAGTATACTGCACCTGCCTCCACACAGTATACTGCACCTGCCTCCACACAGTATACTGCACCTGCCTCCACACAGTATACTGCACCTGCCTCCACACAGTATACTGCACCTGCCTCCACACAGTATACTGCACCTGCCTCCACACAGTTCTACTATTCTAATGGGGTACGGTTTATTTGTTGGTCGATATATTCATATATTTATAATTATTTTAGTTTGCTCACTAGACCTCCATCAAGAGACATACACCCTCCCTCTGCAACGTCTGGTATGCAACTGAGCTCCCCGGGAGAGAGATCACACTGTTATACGGTCTCTAAATAACTCACTGCAGCCTCTCAGCCCGCCTGAGAATAATTTGCGCATAAAATAACCGATAAATGAGGGAAAAAAAGAGGAATAATGAGGAGGGGGGAAGGAGGGGAAGGGGGGGGGGGACACACATGTGGATGAGTGTTAGGAGGTTCCTCTTAAAATATCGACACCTAAATGGCACGAAATGTCCTAATATTGACAAAGTAAATATGTGGTGAAAGGTCATTAATCGCCAAACTAATGGAACGAACGAAATGTATGGGGCTGAAACATGATGGAGAATAGGGTCCAGAAAAAACAACCATTCCGCCTTAACATTTCTCACCCTGTCGCACCATCTAACATCACTTATTGTCTTTAAACACTTCATGTCCAGTTTTTCCACCTTCTTATGCAATCTTGCATTCACAGCTCATGCCTCACATCCACAGAATAATATTTCTCCTTGTATTCCTTCAAACATTCCTATCTTTGCTAGTGTCGAAATAAAACTATTTTGCCACACATTCTTTACCCCTTTCACTGCGGTTGCCGTCCAGGTACATCAGAAAATATCCAGGAATTTAAAGCCCATTAAAGCCTGTGAAGACGAGTGTTAGTGATCAGGAGTGAGACAAACTCCCGTTCACTCTCCGGCACGTCTGCCGCAGGCCCGCAGCACTGAGAGTCTGTGGTGGAGTCTCGCGAGATATATTCAGTGTTGCCAATGGCAAATGTAGCTGAACATTGCTAATTATTAGCAAATATTGCCGATTTCTGTAGCAATGCTGCAGGTGAACCCTGATAGCTACAGAGCTTGTTCTGGTGTCATTTGAACGCTCCTTTCTTCTATATTTTTGCTGCAAACATTTCATTTCATTCAGGCACTTGCTGAAGCAATCAGGAGTACCGGAACAAGCCAAATTATAGCGGAAAATTGCCCGCACTGATTGGGTTATAGTCTACTGTATATAATATTTTCGGTTGTCTGTGTGTGTGTGTGTCTGTTCTTAATAGGTGGCCGCAGTTTTGGACCTGGGGAGCTGAAACTTTGCATGTGGGTGTCAATTGACCTGGGTCAGGTCATAGAGGGGGGGGGGGGGGGGGGGCGAGGCCACAATCGGAGTTCGTTTCGAGGCCGAAATTGAACAAAAATTGATTTTTGTTTTTAAATGGCCGTTTGGGGCAGAAGGAGGCCTCTGATAGAAAAGGTGTATGGAACGAAAGTTGTTCGCAGCCCCACAAAATGGGGGCACAGATGAGGTCAGATCCAAAATCGGAGGTCATTTAGCGGCCGAAATCGAGGTCGCCGTTTAATGAGGCACAGGGAGGTCGAGACCGGTGATTATGGTAGTAGTAGTGGTGGTAGTAGTGATGGTGATTATAGTGATTATCCGGGCAACGCCGGGTACTCCTGCTAGTCCCCAATACTTTTGATCCCTCATCCAGTTGATGATCAAGTTTGCCCCTTGGTCCACATTTGTTGCTGTGTTTACTCTCAAATATTTGAAGTTTCCATAGCATCTAAATCCTCTCTCTGTATCATCTCAATTCATCCTGATCACTATTTCTGCTGCATCTCATAACTTTACTCTTTGCTACATGCTACATTCACTTTCAGTTTTCTCCTATCGCACATCAATCCAAACTCTGATATTAATTTTTGCAGCTTCACCATTGAATCCTCATTGTCCTTGCATGACAGTGTGGTAATCCCGACACTGACTTACGGAAGCGAAGCATGGACGTTGGTTGAGAGACTCAGACCAAGAGTGAGAGCAGTGGAAATTAATTACTTAAGGAGTGCGTGCGGAGTTACATGGAGGGATAGACAGACTAATGAGGAAGTAAGAAGGAGGTGTGGTGTGGAGGTAGATGTGCTGGAAAGTGTGAAAAGGAACAACTTGAGATGGTTCGGCCATATGGAACGTATGGAAAGCGAGAGAATGACTAAGAGGGTGTATGAGAGCGAGGTGGAGGGACAGAGGGGGAGAGGTAGACCGAATATGAGGTGGAAGGATGGAGTGAGGAAGTACATGAACGAAGGTGGTGCTGGTTGGGGGGAGGGGCGTCGACTGACTGGGGACAGAAGTGCATGGTGGCGGTTCGTTCGTGGCCACCCCTTCGGGGATCACGGCGTCAGGCAATAGATAGATAGATAGACCATTGAATCCACAATCAGAGCCACATCATCTGCAAACAATAACTGGCTCACTAAACATCTTCTCCTCTCTATCTTCAAAGATAATAGCTTCAAAATGACGCTAGAACAAGTTTCGTAGCGCACGGGATTCACCCGCAGCGCTACCATAGACATCGGCAAATATTCGCTAATTATGAGCAATGTTGCGGTACATTTGCCTTTGGCAGCACTGCATTGTCTCACGATATGTGAGGCCCGAGTCTCAGTGCCCCGGCAGCTGTGCTGGAGAGCGGAGGGGAGCGTCCCGCGCTCCCGCTATCGTACACTCGTCCCCACAGGCTTTAACCCACGGAATCCGGGAGGCCTCATATGAGGCAAAAACACAAAATTGGCAGGTATCCGGGAGGCCTCATATGAGGCAAAATATGTGGCTAAAAATCACCGCTAAAATCATCATAACAATCAGTAGCTACGGAATTATGAAATTTGCCTGTAACCAAATGGCCCCGGACACAGCGATCGGGATCATATGAGGCACCCCGGATTTCGTGAGTTAAGAGCTTGTAAATTGCCTTATATTGCCAGGACGTTCCAGAGCGTCTCCCGCAGCCAATGGGTTAACCTCTTATGCTCACAACTGCGATTTGCATATTCATGAAGGGTGTCCCTAAATGCACGGATACGCTATGAACGTATTGGATACTTTAGAAATCAATCAATTGAATACTAGATACTCGAATTGCATATACATTGGGTTACAATAGGTTTTGGTAGTGACACGCTGAATGAAAACTTTAGAAACGCTGCTCTCAGTCACCCTTACCCCTCCCGATCAATACTAAAAGTGAGAGCGCTCGGTATTATGGTGGCAGGCAGAACAGGAGCATGCTATGCGAGGCATTTAAATATATATATATATATTGAGAATATATCACAAATACACGTGAGCCACTAAATGTTTCTAGTCTCTCAGTGGGGATCGAACCATCGACCATCAGAACGATAGCCGACGCTTAATCAATTACACCACGGCAGACTGCCGTGGTGTAATTGATTAAGCGTCGGCTATCGTTCTGATGGTCGATGGTTCGATCCCCACTGAGAGACTAGAAACATATATATATATATATATAAATAATATATAATATATATATATATATATATATTATATATATATATATATATATAAATTATATATAATATATACAGGTATATATTACTGTATATGCAGTAAAATCTGGATACCTACAGCTCTCGCTCTTTAAGCCTGAAACTTGCAAGCGGTCAATTGTTATCGTTTTCTGGTATACATTTTCAACACGAAGTATATCAATAATGTCGTTAATCTGTACTCCCTAGTCCTAGTCCCAGGCTGCCAATAAGTCATTTACTTTTACTTATTCTCTTTAGGTATTATTAAATATTATTGGTATATGCATGTTCTAATTATTAGAAGAATATATCAATACTGTAGCTGTGACTAAAGCAGGCGTCACACCATGCCGATTTGAGCCACGACTGACCACGACCTTGAGTCGTGGTCAGGAGTGCCGACCTTCGGCGGAGAGCTTAAGGATATGGGGGGGTGAGTTTTGGACGGGACGCAGTATGGATGGCCACGCCGCCTGACGGCGACCTGACGGGGTAGATCGGCGCCCATGCCGGACTGAATGTGAGTTTTAGGTCGCCGCTGGAGTGCCGATCTGCGGCGTAGTGCGTCGACAACGACCCGACGAACGGCGTCGACAGGAGTTAGGGCGGCGTCAATATTCATTACTGTGCCGATGAGCGGCGACCCCTTCAGTATGGACGGTGACCCCGGCCCGCATGACCCCGAACGACGGCGACCGAACTCAAGGTGTGGTATATAAAAGGTACACCAAAGGGCGGGCCTCATCAGTATACCTTCAGCCACCGTAACGGTTGCACGCAGCCATGTTCACCACAGTCCCCAGGAACCCGATACGACATCTACGCTTACTCCAGGTTCAGTTAAATCTGGAAAATGACTACCTACTGACAAATATAGCCATCTGCAAGCTGCTGTTGAGGAAAAGAAGGAGGGAGAATAGAACCCCTCGCATGTGGGTCCGGAACTGGCTTCTCCGTAGGAAAACCTTTGGTATTTATGAGCAGCTACTGAAGGAACTCGCCCAGGAGGATGGGCCAGCCTACAGAAACTACCTGCGGATGGATGTTGCAGTCTTCTGGAGGTACTAGGACGTGTGGCGCACCGCATTGAAAAGAACGATACTTTTTACCGGAAGGCACTCGACCCTGGCCTACGACTAGCCATAACACTGCGGTTCCTGGCAACCGGTGACAGCTATATGAGCCTGAAATTGTCATTATTAGTATTGATATGTACTATTATAAACATATATATATATATATATATATATATATATATATATATATATATATATATATATATATATATATATATATTATATGGCTTGTTTCATTCATCCACTGCATGAATAATGTATGCATAAAAAAATGATTTACGTTATATATACATATATATATATAACATATTCAATAACTAAATAAAGTAATACAATAATGAAATAAAGAAAGTCATCAATCAAAAAATACATACATATATAATAAATAAAGTATAAATAATGACTAAATACCTTATATAAATCAATATAGCAATATTAACCTAAGTACATGAATAAATTAATTACAAAATATATATATAAAGATATTAAATTAATAATTAAATCAATACAATAATGAAATCACGAAAGGAATAACAAACGGCAGATACCACAACCAGGTCAGGTCAGAAACCTGTGGTATGCACAATGAGTCTCCACAAACATAATTAATTTGTCCACACGTGGCTGGTCAGTGTCAAACACTTTTAAATAATCGAGACATGCAAAACTAATTAAAACAAAATTTACCTGGCTATTCTGACGACCACTCTGCCGCACGATGTGGTCCTTGAGAAAGCCAAACGTGGCGATAATCCACTTATCCACTTATCATTTATGGTGCCGTGTGCCGCCGCACTGACGCCTACCGTTTCCCGTCAAGCGTCGTCAATCGCCGTCAAGCACCGCCAAGCGCCGTCACACGCCATCAGCCTCCAGTCCCCTTCCCGTCCCATTTTTATGACCTCACTCCACGCCGACTTGATTTCAAATTTTTCGCTTGTAGAACTTTTGAAGGGGTATGTGAAGACCAATCCCGACGTGTTTGTTAGGTTGGCGACGGCCCATGATGCGCGGCGACGTAGACAAAGACTGTCCACGACCCTTAGGTCGCGGACAGTCTTGGCCTAAAATCGGCTAGGTGTGACGGGTGCTTAAGAGAGTGTACGAGAGTGAGGTGGAAGGACAGAAAGGGAGATGTAGACCAAGTGATAGGTGGAGGGATGGAGTTAAGAAGTATATGAGTGAAGGTGGTACTGGATGGGAGGAGGGGCGTCGACTGACTGGGGGCAGAATTGCATGGGGCTGTTTCGTTCGTGGCCACCACTTCGGGGATCACGGCGTCTGGCAATAGATAGATAGATAGGTAGATCTTTGTGAATTTCCTACTAACTGACAATCAAACTAACTAAACATATAATACATCTTATTTATAACAATGTCGTATTTGTCGTACAATCTGGCAATAAAATGGGTTGATTGTTGTTTGATCTAACACGAAAATTAATGGTAGTATGGCATCATACTATGTATTCTTCCATATGCGCCCTTTGCAGAGTAATATAATTAATGGTAGTATGGCATCATACTATGTATTCTTCCATATGCGCCCTTTGCAGAGTAATATAATTAATGGTAGTATGGCATCATACTATGTATTCTTCCATATGCGCCCTTTGCAGAGTAATATAATTAATGGTAGTATGGCATCATGCTATGTATTCTTCCATATGCGCCCTTTGCAGAGTAATATAATTAATGGTAGTATGGCATCATACTATGTATTCTTCCATATGCGCCCTTTGCAGAGTAATATAATTAATGGTAGTATGGCATCATACTATGTATTCTTCCATATGCGCCCTTTGCAGAGTAATATAATTAATGGTAGTATGGCATCATACTATGTATTCTTCCATATGCGCCCTTTGCAGAGTAATATAATTAATGGTAGTATGGCATCATACTATGTATTCTTCCATATGCGCCCTTTGCAGAGTAATATAATTAATGGTAGTATGGCATCATACTATGTATTCTTCCATATGTGCCCTTTGCAGAGTAATATAATTAATGGTAGTATGGCATCATACTATGTATTCTTCCATATGCGCCCTTTGCAGAGTAATATAATTAATGGTAGTATGGCATCATACTATGTATTCTTCCATATGCGCCCTTTGCAGAGTAATATATTAATGGTAGTATGGCATCATACTATGTATTCTTCCATATGCGCCCTTTGCAGAGTAATATAATTAATGGTAGTATGGCATCATACTATGTATTCTTCCATATGCGCCCTTTGCAGAGTAATATAATTAATGGTAGTATGGCATCATACTATGTATTCTTCCATATGCGCCTTTGCAGAGTAATATAATTAATGGTAGTATGGCATCATACTATGTATTCTTCCATATGCGCCCTTTGCAGAGTAATATAATTAATGGTAGTATGGCATCATACTATGTATTCTTCCATATGCGCCCTTTGCAGAGTAATATAATTAATGGTAGTATGGCATCATACTATGTATTCTTCCATATGCGCCCTTTGTAGAGTAAGAGTAATATAATTAATGGTAGTATGGCATCATACAATGTATTCTTCCATATGCGCCCTTTGCAGAGTAATATAATTTGATTCATAGCATTGATGATTGTAAGTATTATAACCATAATAATCAGTACACTCGTCACACTAAAATAAACATGAAGTTAGATATATCACGAACTCCATGACGAAAACGACCGATCCGTTGTCATCACTTTCCTATTTCATTCAGATATGGCTAGCATAATTTCATATAATATTTTGTTTTTCAAGCACCAGTAACAATGTTTTCGTTTGTTACTAGTGTAATATCGGGAGTATGGCAAGAAAATTGACTATACTCCTTCTCATTCACCACAATAGGTCTTTCGTCAGCTGAATATACTTGCATTTTACTGAAAGCGTTAGATATTGTGATAGCATAACGAAATTACTTCAAGCAAATATACAGCCTCTTATCTTTTCTTCATCCTCATCTTCCGTTGCCCGAGTGATATCATCTGGTCCATAATCTCTCCCATTTTCTTCCGAGCCACCACCGCCGCCGGACCCACATATCATACTGTGAAAACTTTCCTCCCGACTCGGTGCAGGAGATGGGATTGTCTTGCAGCTTAATCGAGTGTTATTCCTCGGCCTTGATTAAACCTCGATCGTCATGGCTAATTGATTTCCTGGGTAATTTAACGCGATTCGGGTAAGTCTCTGTAACTTTATTTTCGATTAAGGGTTTCAATGCAGAGTCAAACATTAATTAATATTCGTGATTACGTGCAATTAGTATGCTTACCACACATTCTTGTTAATTTTTATACCAAGGAATAGTATATATACAGGGTGTTCCAGTAATGCTTTTCATAAATTATATGGTGGACTCATCAGACAAAAATAAGAATACATTACTCTATGAACATGAGGTTGAGTATTTTATAATAACGGAGTTATTACACGATTTAAGTTAACGATAGATAAAATGTCATTCAGTCCAAGGGGTAATGTTGCCATTTTAGTGGATTATATCCATTTGGCCTTCGCTATCGCTTGCTAGCCTCAAGATAGTGAGCAGTAGCGATCTGACTTTTCGGTAGAACAATATGTCCGGCTTCGCCGGTAGCGAGCTGATGTTTTCGGTAGGAAAATCAAATCCGGCGAAGTCGGACATATTTTTCTACCGAAAAGTCAGATCGCTACTGCTCACTATCTTGAGGCTAGCAAGCGATAGCGAAGGCCAAATGGATATAATCCACTAAAATGGCAACATTACCCCTTGGACTGAATGGCATTGTATCTATCGTTAACTTCTATCTATCTATCTATTGCCTGACGCCGTGATCCCCGAAGGGGTGGCCACGAACGAACTGTCCCCAGTCAGTCGACGCCCCTCCCCCCAACCAGCACCGCCTTCGTTCATGTACTTCCTCACTCCATCCTTCCACCTCATATTCGGTCTACCTCTCCCTCTCTGTCCCTCCACCTCGCTCTCGTACACCCTCTTAGTCATTCTCTCGCTTTCCATACGTTCCATATGGCCAAACCATCTCAAGTTGTTCCTTTTCACACTTTCCAGCACATCTACCTCCACACCACACCTCCTTCTTACTTCCTCATTAGTCTGTCTATCCCTCCATGTAACTCCGCACGCACTCCTTAAGTCATTCATTTCCACTGCTCTCACTCTTGGTCTGAGTCCCTCAACCAACGTCCATGCTTCGCTTCCGTAAGTCAGTGTCGGGATTACCACACTGTCATGCAAGGACTTCTTCACTTCCATACTGACCACCCTATTTCTTGTTACTGCTTTTAGCGTTCCTACAACCTTCTTCCCCTGTTGTACCCTCTCCCGCACTTCTTCATCCATAGTCCCATCTTTACTCAACACACTGCCCAGATACTTTAAAGAGTTGACGATCTCCATAGCCTGACCGTTCAGCTTCACCTCACACTCTGTGACTTCACCCCTTTCGAAGACCATAACCTTGCTCTTCCCCATATTTACCTTCAAATTCCGTTTTTCGCACACTGTTCCAAACTCATTTACCAGACCCTGCAACTCCTATTCATTATCACTCATCAGAACTGTATCATCCGCAAACAGCAGTATAGGTAGCTTCCACTCAATTCCCTCCTTTTTCAGCGATACACCAACATCCACTGCTCTTGATAGTATTTCTTTCATGACTCCATCCATATATACAGTAAACAACCACGGGGACATCACACACCCCTGTTTCAAACCAACATTCAGGTCAAAGAACTCGCTCTGCTCACTCTCCACACGTACTGCCGCCTTTGCACCCTCATACATGCTCTTCACTGCTTTCAGCAACTTGCCCTCTACTCCGTATATTCTAAGTACTTTCCACAAACCTTCTCTATCCACTCTGTCATAGGCCTTCTCCAAGTCCATAAAGGCAACATACACCTTTTGTTTCTTCTCCAGGTACTTCTCCACAACACAATTCAGGGTAAAAATCTGATCTACACATCCTCTTCCCTTCCTAAAACCTCCCTGCTCGTCGCCTATCCATTTCTCCGTTCTCACTCTCACTCTCTCAATCACTACCCTACTGTATACCTTCCCTACTACGCTTAGAAGACATATTCCTCGGGGGTTACCACACACTCCTCTTTCCCCTTTGCCCTTATATAGGGGGACTATTATGCCAGTCTTCCAGTCATCGGGTGCACTCCCCTTCTCCCATGCTAGTTTGCACATTTTCCATACCCATTCTATCACTATCTCACCACCATACCTCAACATTTCCCCACACACTCCATCTGTTCCTGCTGCTTTCCCCAACTTCACTCTTTTCATGGCTTCCCACACTTCTGACCTCCTGATCCCCCCCTCCTCCTCCACTACTTCTCTTCTTCTCCCTCCCATACCATATCCAGCTATGTTTGCTGGCTCTTCATTCCTTACATTTAGCAACTCACTGAAGTACTCCCTCCATCTTTCGACTCGCTCTTGCTTCTCGGCTAGCATTCTCCCATTCTTATCTTTCACACCCTTACTGTTTCCCTTGCTACCTTCCCTAACTTTCTTGACTTCTTTCCAGAACAGTTTCTTACTCTCCCTCCATTTTACACTCAGATTCCTTCCAAATTCCTCATCTACTCTTCTCTTACTTTCCTTCACTACTCTCTTCACCACCCTCTTGCTCTCCACGTACCTCGCTCGTTTCTGTCTCTCGGAATCTTCATTCCCTCTACTACCCAACCACTCTCTATATGCTTTCTTTGTTTCTTCCACAGCTATTCTTACCTCTTCTGTCCACCATGCTGTACCTTTCACTCCCCTCCCTCTTCTCCTCACTCCACACACCTCCTCACATGCTGCACAGATCTCATCCTTAAACACCTTGCTCATCTCCTCCACTTCCTCCATAACTTCCAGGTCGAACCCACCTAGTCGTCTTTCCACTGCTCTCCTGTATTCCTCCCTGACTTCCTTCTCCTGCAACCTCTCCACCCTCCTCACCATTCCACCCTCCTCTCGCCTCCCTCCAGCTCTCCTCACCCGCTTCTTTTGTATCCTAACCTTAGCTACCACTACATAATGATCAGACAAACCCCCTCCAATACCCCTATACACCTTAGCATCCATCACAGATTTCTTCATTCGTTCATCCACACATACATAATCAATCAATGACTTTCGTTCCACCACTGTCTAATCCTTCATCGTCAACATCCGTTTCCACGTGTCCCTGCGGATCATTCTGTGTCGGAAGAAGGTGTTGGCTATCCACAGCCTCCTCCCCACACATACGTCCACAAGTGCACTACCATTCCCATTCACCTCTGATGGTACCCCCCACCCTCCCACCACTCCCTCAACTTTCCTATCACCCACCTTACCATTCATATCCCCAATCAGAAATATTCTTTCGTTCTTGTCAAACTTCTCCAGGCACACCTCCACATTCATCCAGAACTCCTCTTTCTTTCTTTCAAATATATCCTCTGTCGGGGCATACACGCATACAATCACCCACGTTTGTATTCCTACTTCCATTCTCACCCACACAATCCTTGAACCCACAGACCCATACTCTCTTACACATTCCTTCCATTTGCTACTTACAAACAAACATGCACCTTCTCTCGCTGTTCCTTCACTCACTCCAGCACACACACCCATTCCACACTCCCACTCTCTCACATCTGAACCTTTCCATTTGATCTCTGTCATTCCACATACATCCAGCCTGGCATTCACTAACACTTCCAGAACCTCTCTCTCTTTTGTGCCATCATTCATACCACTAACATTCCACGTAGCCAGTCTCAGAATGTCCGAAGGCATGTCCTTAGTCGGTCGTGGTTCGTCAACGTTGGTTCCGTCTGCATCCGAGGCTGTTCGTTCGTTTTTCTTTGCTTAGATATTTTTTCCGGGTGGGGGTCGCAAGCCCACCGACCCAACCTCTTTAGTCGCCTCTTACGACACACAGAAGGCACGTGGGGCATATTTTATTCCCTAACCCCCAGGGGGTTAACTTAAGTCGTTAACTTAAATCGTGTAATAACTCCGTTATTATAAATACTCAACCTCATGTTCATAGAGTAATTTATTCTTATTTTTGTCTGATGAGTCCACCATATAATTAATGATAGCATTACTGGAACACCCTGTATATATATATATATATATAGAGAGAGAGAGAGACGGAGAGAGATAGAGACAGAGAGAGAGAGAGATATTGAACAGGAGTGTTGATTCGTTGAGTGTGAGGCAGTTCCCTTTACCGGAGTAGTAGTATTATACCCTGTGCACTTACGAAAACAATTTTAAATAAAGAAAACAAAAATCGCGATTGGCGGACACAGTGTGCAGTGATAGTTTGGTTATGGAAAATTAGGAGTCATTTTGAGTGCCGAGAAATGATTGACCTCCTAGTGAAACAGCGTGACGATAATAACAAAACACAAAAGCTTTTCTTACGTTCTCTTGCCTTCTCTAAATTCATCGAGGATTTCTTTCCTTTTTAATATAGCATCTTCTCTCAAAGTATTGTCCTCACCGTATGTTCATGAACAGTGGTTCAGCACCGGACGAAATATTTGACTGAAACCTACTGTATCACTGGATCATAGAGTAAGTGAAATACGACTGGAGGAAAGCAAAATGGAGAAGAAGAAGCAAAGAATACAGATGAGGAGAGATAGAAAGAGAGTGAAAATGGATGCAGAACAACAATGACCTGAGTCCCGCTTCGCCATTGCTATTAATTTTTAAGAAGAACTCGCTATTAATGTGTTTTATGCATTCTTGTTATTTTGTTGTCTTTATGTCTGTAATTTTTTAGATGCTAAGCCATATTATTTTCTCTTGTGTAATAAATCAATGGTAAATGTTGACTTGTGTTGTATATGTTCTGTTGCATGCCTACATTTATATCTTGTGTTAGTTTCATTCCTCTCCCAGTTAAGCACGAACAACCTACAAATCCGTGTCCCTTAAACCCAGGCTTAAGCCCAGGCTTGTGCATAACCTTTAACTGTCTTGATAGCGTAATGCTTCGTGTGCGGAATTTCGTAGTGAGTATTCTAGGTTCGAGTCCTTATTGATTACTTTCATTTATTTCATTAATTGGGTTTATTTGTAAGTTGATTGGTGGGTTGGTGAAAATAAATAAAAATACCAGTAATAACACCGACTGTGAACATCGCGCGCGGGATGTAGCCTATACTTGATTGTCATATTTCGCTCGACCCATCGTGTTTTCATTCAGATCCCTAATTAGGACCCCGTGAAACACACGAAAATCCGAGTCATATTTTGCCTCGATTTTGTGCGTTTTTGCTTATTTTTGAGTCTAACTAGTCGATCAATTAACCTACGTTATAATGGGTAGTTTTGGGTATATTTAGTGGTCCGCCTGTGGTCGTATGTTTACGCTGAGGAACAGGGGAGGTGTGGTGGAGTGGTCTTGCCACTGGACTGGTAATCCAATGGACCCGGGTTCAAATCCAGATATGTCAATAGGAAGATATTATTGGGATGGAATTTGTGCTCTACCTAGTATCAGTGCATTACCACAAAGCCCACCGAAACACCAAATAAATACCCTCATTGTTCCCTAATTAAATAGCACTGTAAGCATATTCAACATTTGCTACAGGGCTGCAATGCCTAGTGAGTTCATTGGTCAAAAGGTGACGTTCTGAGAGTGAGGGTCTGAGTATAGGATATGAGACAGTGAAGCACTGGAGCAAGGCAGCTTCAGAGATGTGGCTGTTTCGAGAAGTGAGTGAGCAACTAAGCCCCATGCACCCTGCGAAGTCAAGATGGCAAGGGCTGGTTGCAGTTAAAAAGTGATTCACATGTCTCAACCTCTAAACTGGAACGAGATCTCACGGGCTTCTCCGTTCAATGAAGAATGGTTGAATGTACTGTACTGTACAGGCTCTCGGCCTATGCCCGAGAGGGAGTAGTTAGAATATATATATATACAGTATATATATATATAATTATATATATACAAAGGTGACGTTCGAGTCCGGATCAACTCGCATTTATCGTATTTTGTCTCGAGTAATCATGAACTATTAAATGTGTGGAGAATGTGTTTTTTGTTTTACCCATATTAATTCGTTAAACGTCTTAACCCCTCATTGCCCACGAGCTTTACAGCCCTCTCGACTTGTGGTTATATTTGTGTTTATATTCTCGGGGTAATGGGGCCGTATATTACTGTTATACAGTATAGGGCTTTACCATAATACTCTTAGAGAAAGTATACAGAAACACCGATTCTTTAGGAAAACTTAAAACACAAAAAAAAAAAAAAAAAAAAACAGTCTAGATTATCCTAGATTTTTACCATAACGCCTACCAAGACCAGTCAATACTTCACTCGGTCACCATTCATTTACTATCTCTTCAGTATCGGTTTCAAATGGGGCGAATACATTTCCCAATGTGTCAAGTGCATTATCTTGTAATCACTCTCTCCACCAACCTTTCATACATGCATTCCTATCGATATACACGACTTATTTATGGAAAGTAACTTAATTATGATCGTGATCATTAGTTATATATTCAGTAGGCCTAAGTTTTAATCGATAACATTTTACTAAACCAACTTTCATCAGTTAGATTACTGCATATAATGCCTTTTTGAACCAATAAAAGTATGCACTATGAAGTATCACGCATCAGCATGATACTTCGCTCTGGTAACGAAATGGGAACCAACACATTCAAATTATGTTCTCTACCACTACCACACTACGCCACATATTATGTTTTATACCACTACCACACTACGCCACATATTATGTTCTCTACCACTACCACACTACGCCATATTATGTTCTCTACCACTACCACACTACGCCACATATTATGTTCTCTACCACTACCACACTACGCCACATATTATGTTCTCTAACACTACCACACTACGCCACATATTATGTTCTCTACCACTACCACACTACGCCACATATTATGTTCTCTAACACTACCACACTACGCCACATATTATGTTCTCTACCACTACCACACTACGCCACATATTATGTTCACTACCACTACCACACTACGCCACATATTATGTTCTGTACCACTACCACACTACGCCACATATTATGCTCTCTACCACTACCACACTACGCCACATATTATGTTCTCTACCACTACCACACTACGCCACATATTATGTTCTCTACCACTACCACACTACGCCACATATTATGTTCTCTACCACTACCACACTATGCCACATATTATGTTCTCTACCACTACCACACTACGCCACATATTATGTTCTCTACCACTACCACACTACGCCACATATTATGTTTTCTACCACTACCACACTACGCCACATATTATGTTCTCTACCACTACCACACTACACCACATATTATGTTCACTACCACACTACGCCACATATTATGTTCTCTACCACTACCACACTACGCCACATATTATGTTCTCTACCACTACCACACTATGCCACATATTATGTTTTCTACCACTACCACACTACGCCACATATTATGTTCTCTACCACTACCACACTACGCCACATACTATGTACACTACCACTACCACACTACGCCACATATTATGTTCTCTACCACTACCACACTACACCACATATTATGTTCTCTACCACTACCACACTACGCCACATATTATGTTCACTACCACTACCACACTACACCACATATTATGTTCTCTACCACTACCACACTACACCACATATTATGTTCTCTACCACTACCACACTACGCCACATATTATGTTCTCTAACACTACCACACTACGCCACATATTATGTTCTCTACCACTACCACACTACGCCACATATTATGTTCTCTACCACTACCACACTACACCACATATTATGTTCTCTACCACTACCACACTACGCCACATATTATGTTCTCTATCACTACCACACTACACCACATATTATGTTCTCTAACACTACCACACTACGCCACATATTATGTTCTCTACCACTACCACACTACGCCACATATTATGTTCTCTACCACTACCACACTACGCCACATATTATGTTCTCTACCACTACCACACTACGCCACATATTATGTTCTCTACCACTACCACACTACGCCACATATTATGTTCTCTACCACTACCACACTACGCCACATATTTTGTTCTCTACCACTACCACACTACACCACATATTATGTTCTCTACCACTACCACACTATGCCACATATTATGTTCTCTACCACTACCACTCTATGCCACATATTATGTTCTCTACCACTACCACACTTTGCCACATATTTTGTTCTCTACCACTGCCACACTACGCCACATATTATGTTCTCTACCACTACCACACTACGCCACATATTATGTTCTCTACCACTACCACACTATGCCACATATTATGTTCTCTACCACTACCACACTACGCCACATATTATGTTCTCTACCACTACCACACTATGCCACATATTATGTTCTCTACCACTACCACACTACGCCACATATTATGTTCTCTACCACTACCACACTATGCCACATATTATGTTCTCTACCACTACCACACTACGCCACATATTATGTTCTCTACCACTACCACACTACGCCACATATTATGTTCTCTACCACTACCACACTACGCCACATATTATGTTCTCTACCACTACCACACTATGCCACATATTATGTTCTCTACCACTACCACACTACGCCACATATTATATTCACTACCACTACCACACTACGCCACATATTATGTTCTCTACCACTACCACACTACGCCACATATTATGTTCTCTACCACTACCACACTACGCCACATATTATGTTCTCTACCACTACCACACTACACCACATATTATGTTCTCTACCACTACCACGCTATGCCACATATTTTGTTCTCTACCACTACCACACTACGCCACATATTATGTTCTCTACCACTACCACACTACGCCACATATTATGTTCTCTACCACTACCACACTACACCACATATTTGTGTTCTCTACCACTACCACACTACGCCACATATTATGTTTTCTACCACTACCACACTACGCCACATATTATGTTCTCTACCACTACCACACTATGCCACATATTATGTTCTGTACCACTACCACACTACGCCACATATTATGCTCTCTACCACTACCACACTACGCCACATATTATGTTCTCTACCACTACCACACTACGCCACATATTATGTTCTCTACCACTACCACACTACGCCACATATTATGTTCTCTACCACTACCACACTATGCCACATATTATGTTCTCTACCACTACCACACTACGCCACATATTATGTTCTCTACCACTACCACACTACGCCACATATTATGTTTTCTACCACTACCACACTACGCCACATATTATGTTCTCTACCACTACCACACTACGCCACATATTATGTTCTCTACCACTACCACACTACACACCACATATTATGTTCACTACCACACTACGCCACATATTATGTTCTCTACCACTACCACACTACGCCACATATTATGTTCTCTACCACTACCACACTATGCCACATATTATGTTTTCTACCACTACCACACTACGCCACATATTATGTTCTCTACCACTACCACACTACGCCACATACTATGTACACTACCACTACCACACTACGCCACATATTATGTTCTCTACCACTACCACACTACACCACATATTATGTTCTCTACCACTACCACACTACGCCACATATTATGTTCACTACCACTACCACACTACACCACATATTATGTTCTCTACCACTACCACACTACACCACATATTATGTTCTCTACCACTACCACACTACACCACATATTATGTTCTCTAACACTACCACACTACGCCACATATTATGTTCTCTACCACTACCACACTACGCCACATATTATGTTCTCTACCACTACCACACTACGCCACATATTATGTTCTCTACCACTACCACACTACGCCACATATTATGTTCTCTACCACTACCACACTACGCCACATATTATGTTCTCTACCACTACCACACTACGCCACATATTTTGTTCTCTACCACTACCACACTACGCCACATATTATGTTCACTACCACTACCACACTACGCCACATATTATGTTCTCTACCACTACCACACTACGCCACATATTATGTTCTCTACCACTACCACACTACGCCACATATTATGTTCACTACCACTACCACACTACGCCACATATTATGTTCTCTACCACTACCACACTACGCCACATATTATGTTCTCTACCACTACCACACACTATGCCACATATTATGTTCTCTACCACTACCACACTACGCCACATATTATGTTCTCTACCACTACCACACTATGCCACATATTATGTTCTCTACCACTACCACACTACGCCACATATTATGTTCTCTACCACTACCACACTACACCACATATTATGTTCTCTACCACTACCACACTATGCCACATATTATGTTCGCTACCACTACCACACTATGCCACTATTATGTTCTCTACCACTACCACACTACGCCACATATTATGTTTTCTACCACTACCACACTACGCCACATATTATGTTCTCTTCTACTACCACACTACGCCACATATTATGTTCTCTACCACTACCACACTACGCCACATATTATGTTCTCTACCACTACCACACTACGCCACATATTATGTTCTCTACCACTACCACACTACGCCACATATTATGTTCTCTACCACTACCACACTATGCCACATATTATGTTCTCTACCACTACCACACTACGCCACATATTATGTTCTCTTCCACGACCACACTACGCCACATATTATGTTCTCTACCACTACCACACTACGCCACATATTATGTTCTCTACCACTACCACACTACGCCACATATTATTTTCTCTACCACTACCACACTACGCCACAGATTATGTTCTCTACCACTACCACACTACACCACATATTTTTTATAACGCATTCCAATTATTATTACCAATTTGTTTTATCGAATTTACTATAGTCTATTCAATACAATTAGGTAAAAAACTAGCTTCTATAAATAAAACACGATTACAGTAATCGAGCTACTATTTTTTCAATTTGGGAAGAATCAGCTAGGGAAAATGTGTGGAAATGTACAGCCCATTTTGTCCAGCCCTCTTTGAGTTACAGAGGTTAGGAGTCACATTCTCTGGCCTACTATATATAATGGACTATAGTTAAGCTGAAGCAACACGAGTGCCTAACATTCGGCTTCCATTGAACAGCTAGCTGGGATATAATCCAGCGGGGTGGGAAAGGTCATATAAAAATGCCATCGTCAATTAACCAACATTGAGTAAAGGAATTGGGATGTTAAATTATTCCAAGCCAGAATTACTAGAGGGTGCCTCTCCAGCATCCTAGCCCCTTCTTTTCCGGCGACGTCATTTTTATTTCATACTAGCTACATTTAGACGATTTTGTGCAGTTTAAGAAGAATCGGTGATAGTAAAATGGGTTAAGTGAGATAGTTCGAAGCCTGTTAATTGTTGGAGGTCCTTTTTAAACTGAATACAATTGTCTAATAGTAGCAAGAATAAAACTAAAAGGACGGCAGCTTTACTGAAAGGGCTAGTCTGGTGTACCAGGCCTGTCAACCTATCCTAGCTCACCAGACAAGCTTGGTGTTTATTACAACAAGTATGGAATAAAGCCCCCAGGAATCCTGAATGTTTCATTTACCCTGTTCACATCAACCAGACATTTGAGATAAATGAAAAGACGTTCGTTTTAGGCGGATACAACCATTGTGGAGCGGTAGATTGGGTGTTGATAGGTAGGAGTAATTTTGGTTACCAAGTATTTATTGTCTACTTAGTGAAACAGTGAGACACTAATGAAACACAGCGAGCTGCTCCGCCCCTGTTATCTCGCGTTATCTTAATTTCTTGGAGTTTCTACCAATTTTAATAATACATGTACAACAATTCAGTACAAATAAATATACCTTATATTAAATGACAGGAACCAATAGGTGCGTTTTGTCGCAAAATGTTTTCATCACCATACGGAAAGTTAGTGATCAAACTTCGGACAAAACATTTGATCAAACCACATTTCATCACTGTGACATTTTCGCGATTTTGAGGTTCGAACTTGGGGGTTCGTTCTCCGATTTTGGGTCCCTTACTGCAAGTTCTATTTTCGTGTCTAGTCCAGATCTACTGTAGTCTATGACTGGATTATATAGTAATATTATTGATTGTGAGCAACTCTGACTCCCATTTTCACAATAAACATTGCTCGTTCATAATGATTGGTGTGTTGGAGGCTTTCACGGTAATAAATTATAGTTATATCTCAGTTGTGTTAGCGGAGTCGTCAACGTAAGCTAGAAGCTATAAATATATTTTGCAAAATAGCAGTGGGATATAGCGTGCATATTTTAATTAATTATTTACGTTGATAGAGGTCCTGAAACCGGGAAAAGCAATATTTATAGTTTACTCTCTTAAAAACTGTTGTAGCATTCAAGGAGACTGCAGCAGGACTTACCTCTGACCGAGTATAGGCTATCTTAGTGTTTACTATACCCCTTTGAAAGGACATTAGCCTAACCTAACAACCTTACCTAACCTATCCTAGTATTATGGGTGGGGGCTGCCACCCCCGCTGTTTGACATCTTTGACTTAGATATTTGGTATTTGTCTGTAAAGTGGGTATACAACAAAATAAATAAAACAGAAGGAAACATGATTACATTACTAAAATGTTTGTGGACATGCAGTAATGCAAGTAATGGTCACTCTTCTGTAAATCTAAAATGGCTTACTTAAGAATGGGAAAGGGGTGGGATTTTTTTTTTTTTCTTTTTTCCAAATTGTCGATAACGAAAATCCTCCATGCGGACTATATGAAGATAAATATGGCGAATCTATTGGTGCCTATTTTCCCTAATAAATTGTTTCTCATATCGCTGCAGTAGTGTGTCGTTTAAAATAACCAAAACTTGAATTGTTTGCCCGGTGTTTCAGACAAAAATACTTGGAGAGTCTGAGGGCCAAATAACTTGTCATATTTGGGAGTCTTCCTCTTCACTAATATCTCGTTCTGGGCTGCTCTCTTCTCTCATCTCTCGCTCTGGACTGTTGTAGGAGTGAGTGGACTGTGACTCCCTTTTTTTGAGACTTGCTGAGAGGTATACTATAAGAGTATTAGGGTGAAACGAGGAATACTACATATCTTGAACAAAAATAATAATACACGTCTTCTCAAAAGGAATGCTACACGACTTGCTGAGAGGAATACTGCACGGCACCTCTGGTCCTCTGGCTGGGCTGGGAATTTGATACAAGAAGATTTGCTTGGCCTTAATGTTCTATGATATTTGTGCCTTTTTTGGATCTAGCAGTCAGGTAAATATAAGATGAATGGTCACGGTAATGTAGCGGACAGGTGGAGGGAGAGAGAAGAGGTCTCGTGGGAAAGGGGAGTAGGGTGCGAGGGAGGAATAAGAGCGGAGCTTATGGTATTATGATGGAAGATTGAGGTGTAAAACAATATGGAGGAGAAGGGTTAAGTTGACACAGATAAATGAGGTGATTGAGATGACGAGGAAGGGAGAGCCAAGCGAAAGTAGAACCAGCTGGGGATGTTGATGTAAACGAACCATGATGTGGAAAACAGGGCATCACATATATTATATTGCATTTTCCAAAGATACTATGCTATTTATGAAGATATTGTTAGTAGACTAATGAAGATATGTTGTTTTTACCGAATCATCGTAGTTGTATCAGCAATTCAGGAGCTCTCTATATATCGCCTATAGGCCCCAGATGTCTGAGTAAAGTGAATAGACTATATACTGTATATATATTTTTTTTCGGGGGTTGGGGGGGATGGTTGCAGCAACACAAATGGTTATCTCCCTGGTTCAATCTCTGGAGGTACTGTTGCGGTCATTACTACATAACAAGGGTTATATAAGAAAGGATGGGATAGACCAACGTCACAGATCTGGTGATATTGATCCGCACACACGAGAGATGGCAGCGCAATTGTAGGAGAAAACGAGAAGGTGCCTAATAATGCATAATATTCCCTATTTTGTACTACAAACACTATAAATAAGTAATTCAACGTTAACCACAGACTATGTAAACATAACAGAGTTCAATGGACATATCTAAAGGCTACCGTAAAGGTCAGATCATCATGAAATTGTCGTCATTATGAGTAGATTCAGGAACAAAGTTTCCTCTATCGCCGCCTTTGTTATAAGATTCGGAGCTGCCAACGTCAAGAAGGCTAGGACCTCTCCCCAATTGAATATTTCCTAGATGTCATAATTATACACTAAGCTACACATTTCTTTAAATTGTCCTGTTTAAACACACTTTTACAATTTAACATCTAGATAAGTTGTAATAAATACTAATATAATATCAATGTGAGAATCAATTGTTTCCACCTACTTAGTTGGTATTATTATTATCTTAGAGTGCACCTTTTCCTCTAATAGTTTCTGCCAGTGATTTTTTTGCACAACTTCCATCATATTCCTAATCCTGGATATGTGGCGCCAATAACTGATGCTTTCTGATGTTGAAGATCCTTGACAAACCTGAAGCCATTGGTGGAGTTTGGTGGTTGGTGGTTGTGTAGGGTGTGTTCGAGCCTTTGAAGGGAGAGGACGTATGGATTTTTCTCTCCGTGGTGAACAGCAAGTTAGTGAGGGAAGGGGTGGTGATGGAATTGTGAAATATACAACAGGGTGAGTGGGAAATTACGGTGATTTGATATTGGGTGAAACTCTGGAGTTCTATCTAACCAAAATCAAACAACATGTGAAAGAAGAGAAGGAAAATTGAAGAGTGCTGTGCCAGGCAGCGAGGGAGGCGTACGGACGAGGGGCAAGCCGATGCCAGGCAAAATACCCTCCACCCTTGACTGTCTCCAGCCAACACCACTCACCCTAGGGTGTGCCCCCCCCACCCCCTTCCCCACCCCCATCCCATCTGTCATCGCGCCAGTGCATGGAGAAGCTGGTCGTGTGAAAGTGGACCGAAATATTCTGCATGGCACTAATGCTGAGAGGACGACTGCAGCAGGGGGAAGTATGCAGGAGAGAGACAGCGAAGTACAGCAGAGGCGAAAAGGCGGAGTAAAGGAATAGAGGAAGGAGCCATAAACCTCGCTGACCACAACACTCCCCCCCCCCCCCTCTCTATCTCTCCTCCCCTCGCTTAAAGTAATATGAGACCTGACAGTCTAAAGGCAAAACAAAAGTGTATTTAAGTATGGTTCTTATCTAAATCCATGGGGGAGATTTGTATTGAAAACAAAATGTCAGTGGTAGTTTTTGATGCAATGCAGCTTAAAAATAAATGTGTGTTTATGTAAGAGTAGTAGTAGCTACTGTATAATAGAGAGAGAGAAACACAGTGACAACAAGTATTCAACCCTCCCCCCCCCCCCCCCCCATCCTTACCCACACATTCACTTCCCTCTTCCCTCCTTCCCTCTTCCTTCCACTTTCCTCTATGTCCCTCATGCATGAGTAACATGATGTAATATTTTGTACATATTTTTGACTTGAAAATAATTAAATCTTAGGACATAATTGGCTGGTTTCCATTTAAAGTTAGGCATATTTAGAATGTAAAGCGGCTCAAATTGCCAAGGTTTCTTTAGCTTTGTATAGAGTCATTTAGCTTTGAGGAAACAGGCCGATTATATTAGGTAAGGTTATATATGATTTATGGCCGAGTCAGGAAATGAGACTTGAAGTGGTATATTTCATGTGAGAGTTATCTCTAACGAACTAGTAACTAAGTATACTATTTAAAATAAGGTATAATTCGCTGATATATTATGTGCATACTAATAACCAGGACCTTTTTCTCAAACTAATAGTAGATTTCTAACATCCTTCTTTAATCCTTAGCACTATTTTGACACTTGTCTTTTTAATCATTTTACTCTCTTAACTAGTGTATTTCCTTTCTCACTATAATAATCGTTTTGTATTATATATATATTTTTTTTATTTTTGTTTTCCCGTGTTTATTCTTTGTGCATATTTTTAAACACTACTTTTATTTTACTTTATTTGTCTATTTTCTTTTGCACTCACTGTCTTGTAATATAGCCTGATCTTCTGTAGCCTTGCATCATACTAGGTGAGTTAAATAACTTATCTTACTCTTTCTATCTCTAACGCTACTCATAGGATGTTTACATTTTCACCTTTATCGGGCAGAGGCTCGTCCCTTAGGAAGAAATGATAGATAGACTCAGTATTAGGGAATAGGTAGGAAATTATGATAATAAGACAAGATGATATTAACTCGGTCCCAGTCGAGGAATAATCCTGATGACAGACAAAACGCAGTGAGAGATGCAGTACAAATGAACCGTGAAACAGACAATGAAGTTAATGGAGATGTACAAGCAAACCCTGTTAGAGAAAATGCAGAAAATAACAATCAACAACTGCAGCCCGCAGAAGAAAACGCAGGAATCAATAATTCGCAAGACAACAGAGGTGTGGAACAAAATAATGAAAATAGTGTAGGCCTAAACGAAGATAATGAGAGAGAAATAATCGAAAATCGTGAACAGAACGAACGACCTCGTAACGTAAACATGAATGGTGGAGAATGGATGGGACATTCTGGTGACGGACTCACAACATTAGTGAATGAAATCTATACAGAAGTGATACAATGGCAACATAATAAGTTTGAACTACCGATTTGTGAAGCCGCAAAAGACATGCTGGGGGAACTCAGACGTATGATCCTAAAGTATGTTCAGGATGCCCCTTTGGCGCACGTGGCAATCAAGATAGCTTCTTTCATTCCTCAGTTGTTCCTTCAAAGAAAAAGACCAAAGAGAAAACTGAATGAGAACATTAAAGTGCTGAAACAGAGAATGGAGTGGTGGAAAAATGGGGAGTTAGACAAAATTCTTAGCCAAGTACGAGCAATCCAGCAAAGACTGAAAACAAAACAACGAAGAAAGAGGAAGCCAGATGATATGGCACGATCAGTGGGAAATAGCATGAGGATTGGTAAAGTGGCACAGGCAGTCAGAATGGTCACTGGGGAAGCCTCAAGTGGGGTGCACGAAGTGAATCGACGCATCTTGGACCAGTTGAAGGAGAAACACCCAGAAGCAAAACCAGCAAGTGATGAGGCCAAACTAGACGGGGAATATGTTTCTCCAGAGCCGGTGATATATGAGAATATAACTGGAGACCTCATATGGAGAAAGGCGCTGAAAACACAGGGAGGAGCAGGTCCATCAGGAGTAGATGCTAAGACTTGGAGGATCTTCCTAAGTCAAAACAAGTTTGGTTCAGCCGCGGGTGACCTTTGTGAAGCAACAGCAATGCTGGCAAAGAAACTTGCATCATCACCATGCGTGAACATAGAAGCTCTGACAGCATGTCGCCTGATACCTTTAAATAAGAATCCAGGAGTTCGACCAGTAGGCGTTGGGGAAGTTCTTAGAAGGATTATAGGAAAAGCAATCATGTCCGTATTTGGAAAAGATGTACAAAGAGCAGTGGGCAACTTACAAGTATGTGCAGGACAGCAAGCCAGAGGAGAAGCAGCAATACATGCAATGGGGAAGGTGTATCATGAGGAAGATTGTGAAGCGGTACTGCTAGTGGATGCAACAAATGCCTTTAACACCATTAATAGGGAGGCAGCTATTCACAACATCAAGATCAAATGCCCGAGCATCGCAAAGTACATAGAAAATACTTATAAGGAGCCAGCTAACCTGTATATAGTTGGAAGCACAAAGAAGGAAGAAATTAAAATTCTCAAATCAAATGAAGGAACAACGCAAGGAGATCCAGTGACAATGGCAATGTACGCACTGGCACTATCAATTCTGCAGCAGAAAATAAAACATGAGGTAACCCGAGTGAAACAAGTGGCGTATGCAGATGACCTCACAGGTGCAGGAAAAATAGGGGTGGCGGAGAGTACAATCGGTAGGCGAAGTCATTGGGTACCATCCGAATGCTAGTAAATCTGTACTAATAGTGAAAGAAAACAAGTATGAAGAAGCGGTGCAGACTTTTGATGGGACAGGAGTGAAGATTACAAAGGAGGGTCAACGCCATTTGGGAGCAGTAATAGGCACAGAAGAATGCAAGAGAGACTATGTGCGAAAAAAGGTAGCGGAGTGGGTAAAGGAAGTGAAAACCCTGGCAGACATTGCGAAATCTGAACCACATGCTGCATATACTGCCTTCACATATGGTGTTAAGCACAGATGGACCTTTCTTATGAGAACAGTGCCTGGCATTAGACAGATGCTCCAACCGCTGGAAGAAGCAATCAGAGGAACATTCATACCGGCCTTAACAGAGATGGAAGGCGTCACGCAAGAGCTAAGAGATCTATTAGCTCTTCCGCCAAGGTTCGGAGGTATGGGGATCATAAACCCAGTGGAGGCGGCACTACATGAGTACCAAAATTCCCTTAAACTTACTACGTCTCTGACAAAAAAATACGGGAGCAAAATGAAAATGATGAGGTGGACGAAGAGGAACAACGAAATGCAAGACAGGAAATTACAAAGAGCAGAGAAGAGAGACAGAAACATAGCCTAGAACAAATTAACACCTTACGAGCGGCCTATGCGGTTTATTTATATGTACCGCACAGCGGGGTGTTTTTAGCCAAAATAGGGCTGTTTACGTGATCATTTTCATGCCTAAATAAGACCCAGAACGTAAAACAAGTACCTATCCCTGAAAGGGCATAAACAGAGCTTTCGAATGACACCATAACGATCCTTGTATGATGGATAGTTTTCTTGCAATAACCGTGCAACGCGAGTGCAAAAAGCAGGTAATTCGGTAGTTTCGGTACATAATTGAGTATGTAGCGAGTGAGAGAGGGAGGAGGGAGCTGAGATTTGTGTCAGTAGGTTCGCCGCGGTGGTCTGGAGCAGTCATACGCTCGCTAGTCTCCTGCCACCACTTGTCTCTCTCTCTCAGCCACATTACGTGCTGAAATTGCCACTCGACCTATGTCGAGCGCCGCCACATAGTCCAGCTTTATTTAACTCGACTTATGTTGCTCGCCGCTAATTAAGGGTTAAGACCAGATGTAGGGAAGAACTGAAAATGAGAGTTGAGATGGCACAAGACACGGGGGCTTCAAATTGGCTCACATCATTACCAATAAAGGAGAAAGGCTTCAGCTTAAATAAACAAGAATTCAATGATGCCGTAGCCTTGAGGTATGGGTGGCCAGTTTCGAACCTGCCGCTGAAATGTGCATGCGGTGAAATAAACAACCCAGACCACTGTATGACCTGTAAGAAAGGAGGATTCATCTGTATCCGGCATGATGAAGTACGAGACATCACTGCACAAATGCTGGACGAGGTGTGCCATGATGTCAGAATCGAACCGGAACTTCTGCCTATGGACGGACAGCGCTTGGCCCACAATACTGCAAATACTTCAAATGAAGCAAGAGTGGACGTAAGTGCTCGAGGTTTTTGGACGAGGGGACAACAGGCTTTTTTCGACATCAGAATCTTCAACCCAAGAGCACAAACATATCGTGAGCGAGGACACAAGGCGGCATACTTGAGAAACGAAAGTGAGAAAAAACGCGCTTATGAAGAAAGAATTTTGAACAGGGATCAAGGAAGCTTTACTCCTCTGGTCTTCTCATCGTCGGGAGGTATGGGACCTTCTGCAAGTGTCTTCTATGCCAGATTAGCTGAACAAATATCAGAGAAAAAGCGCCAGCATAGAAGCCAAGTCATAACTTGGATGAGATGCCGGCTCTCTTTCTCTCTTCTCAGGTCTGCACTCCTATGTCTCAGGGGTACAAGGTCCTCCCTGCTACAGAGGACAAGAGTGAGAGACTTGGACTTTGAAATGGTCGTGGTGGAGGGACGAATTGGGGAACAACTAGGTTGATTGTAGGGAGGTACTGGTACAATAAGATAAACTACAATGTAACTAGAATAAGATAGATTGTACACCACTTTGTAACTGTCACCTTAAAGTTTGTGTAGGATGTGCTAGACCCATATATACATGCAGTCACGCTCAATCTTTATACAACATAACTTTGAATTAGTATTTATTAGTCACTTTGACTAAGAGTATATTTTCTCATCAATTGTACAGCTGTGAAATTGTTCCGTAGTGACCAACAATATTTTGACAATCCTTGGATTAATAATGTTGAGCTTTCAACCGACAATGCTAGGCCATTTGTGTGGCAAAGTGGTTTTGGAGATAGTGCACATTCGAGCGCTCATACGTCCAAATTTAGTTGAACCCTCGCATGATAAAATTTGGTCAGTTGCCCTACAAAGTGTTAATAGTCTCGTTTGTATCATGCAGATAGTGTAGGGTAATCATGTCAGTTATTGTATCATGCAGATAGTGTAGGGTAATCATGTCAGTTATTGTATCATGCAGATAGTGTAGGGTAATCACGTCAGTTATTGTATCATGCAGATAGTGTAGGGTAATCATGTCAGTTATTGTATCATGCAGATAGTGTAGGGTAATCACGTCAGTTATTGTATCATGCAGATAGTGTAGGGTAATCATGTCAGTTATTGAATCATGCAGATAGTGTAGGGTAATCATGTCAGTTATTGTATCATGCAGATAGTGTAGGGTAATCATGTCAGTTATTGTATCATGCAGATAGTGTAGGGTAATCACGTCAGTTATTGTATCATGCAGATAGTGTAGGGTAATCATGTCAGTTATTGTATCATGCAGATAGTGTAGGGTAATCATGTCAGTTATTGCACCTGCCGTACTACTGACTTGCATGTTCCTTTAACACTAAATAATGTGATGGTAACATTTTGGAACCTTCTTATTGCGCTAATAGGCCGCAGATCATATTTATGACGTTTCACCTCATCAGCTTGGCGATTATAAGACACTTCACCCAATTCAGGTGTCGATTTGTGTTTTCTGGGCGAGTGATATTAGGCCTGCAATGTAGTCGAAAAATGCACAAATATATCATTTCGTTTTGAAAGAGGTCTGGATATGTTTGTTGTTTTCCTTGATAGGGCCAACTAAAAATGTATTGCTCGAAAGTGGCAAAAGCAATCAAAACCATCAAGAATCAATAAACACAATATAATATAACTCCCAAGACATCGGATGAGATAGTGTTAGTTCTCTCAATCCGATTCTGGCCGCCAATTTTTTTAGCCATCCCCACACAAAGTCCATTTAGATTAATGAAGTGGTTTAAAGGTCAAAGGGTCAGCTCCTGTCTAATGCACTGTCAAATATAAAGATCATATTTAATGTATGGAAAAGGAATATTCAATCATTAGGTATATTTATGGCTATTTTCCTTGGTAACTGGTGACATTTGGATGTCTTACCACCAATGCACCTTTAAGGGCCAGGTAGTAGCTTGTTTTGGACCCCTTCTCCTTCATGCCTAACCCCATTAGTTTTGAAATGTTAAGACGTTCAGCCCATTAGTTTGTCGATTTTAACAACTTTCGTTGTAAATTTTAAGACCTTTCATGCCATTTACGTGTTGATTTTTTCCTGGCGAGCGGTAGTGAGACTGTAATTTAAAGAGGATACGGCCTTCAGCCAGAACATTGTTCTACCGAGAAATGTAAACATTTATGTCGAAGGTGTGTCTAGGTGGTGTTATTCTAAGCTTGATGGAGGTCTAGGGAGGACACTAAGAATATTAATTTAGAGATACCTAAATGAGCAAATCAAAACGACCCATCTCCCCTGAGGTGAGTCGATTATTATGGACACTAAAATTACTCCTCTCTTACTCATAATATCTATAGTGTGCACTGGTATAATTACTCCTCTCTTACTCATAATATCTATAGTGTGCACTGTATAATTACTCCTCTCTTACTCATAATATCTATAGTGTGCACTGTATAATTACTCCTCTCTTACTCATAATATCTATAGTGTGCACTGTATAATTACTCCTCTCTTACTCATAATATCTATAGTGTGCACTGTATAATTACTCCTCTCTTACTCATAATATCTATAGTGTGCACTGTATAATTATTCCTCTCTTACTCATAATATCTATAGTGTGCACTGTATAATTACTCCTCTCTTACTCATAATATCTATAGTGTGCACTGTATAATTACTCCTCTCTTACTCATAATATCTATAGTGTGCACTGTATAATTACTCCTCTCTTACTCATAATATCTATAGTGTGCACTGTATAATTACTCCTCTCTTACTCATAATATCTATAGTGTGCACTGTATAATTACTCCTCTCTTACTCATAATATCTATAGTGTGCACTGTATAATTACTCCTCTCTTACTCATAATATCTATAGTGTGCACTGTATAAGTACTCCTCTCTTACTCATAATATCAATAGTGTGCACTGTATAATTACTCCTCTCTTACTCATAATATCTATAGTGTGCACTGTATAATTACTCCTCTCTTACTCATAATATCTATAGTGTGCACTGTATAATTACTCCTCTCTTACTCATAATATCTATAGTGTGCACTGTATAATTACTCCTCTCTTACTCATAATATCTATAGTGTGCACTGTATAATTACTCCTCTCTTACTCATAATATCTATAGTGTGCACTGTATAATTACTCCTCTCTTACTCATAATATCTATAGTGTGCACTGTATAATTACTCCTCTCTTACTCATAATATCTATAGTGTGCACTGTATAATTACTCCTCTCTTACTCATAATATCTATGGTGTGCACTGTATAATTACTCCTCTCTTACTCATAATATCTATGGTGTGCACTGTATAATTACTCCTCTCTTACTCATAATATCTATGGTGTGCACTGTATAATTACTCCTCTCTTACTCATAATATCTATGGTGTGCACTGTATAATTACTCCTCTCTTACTCATAATATCTATAGTGTGCACTGTATAATTACTCCTCTCTTACTCATAATATCTATAGTGTGCACTGTATAATTACTCCTCTTACTCATAATATCTATAGTGTGCACTGTATAATTACTCCTCTCTTACTCATAATATCTATAGTGTGCACTGTATAATTACTCCTCTCTTACTCATAATATCTATAGTGTGCACTGTATAATTACTCCTCTCTTACTCATAATATCTATAGTGTGCACTGTATAATTACTCCTCTCTTACTCATAATATCTATAGTGTGCACTGTATAATTACTCCTCTCTTACTCATAATATCTATAGTGTGCACTGTATAATTACTCCTCTCTTACTCATAATATCTATAGTGTGCACTGATTACTCCTCTCTTACTCATAATATCTATAGTGTGCACTGTATAATTACTCCTCTCTTACTCATAATATCTATAGTGTGCACTGTATAATTACTCCTCTCTTACTCATAATATCTATAGTGTGCACTGTATAATTACTCCTCTCTTACTCATAATATCTATAGTGTGCACTGTATAATTACTCCTCTCTTACTCATAATATCTATAGTGTGCACTGTATAATTACTCCTCTCTTACTCATAATATCTATAGTGTGCACTGTATAATTACTCCTCTCTTTCTCATAATATCTATAGTGTGCACTGTATAATTACTCCTCTCTTACTCATAATATCTATAGTGTGCACTGTATAAATACTCCTCTCTTACTCATAATATCTATAGAGTGCGCTGTATAATTACTCCTCTCTTACTCACAATATCTATAGTGTGCACTGTATAATTACTCCTCTCTTACTCACAATATCTATAGTGTGCACTGTATAATTACTCCTCTCTTACTCATAATATCTATAGTGTGCACTGTATAATTACTCCTCTCTTACTCATAATATATATAGTGTGCACTGTATAATTACTCCTCTCTTACTCATAATATCTATAGTGTGCACTGTATAATTACTCCTCTCTTACTCATAATATCTATAGTGTGCACTGTATAATTACTCCTCTCTTACTCATAATATCTATAGTGTGCACTGTATAATTACTCCTCTCTTACTCATAATATCTATAGTGTGCACTGTATAATTACTCCTCTCTTACTCATAATATCTATAGTGTGCACTGTATAATTATTCCTCTCTTACTCATAATATCTATAGTGTGCACTGTATAATTACTCCTCTCTTACTCATAATATCTATAGTGTGCACTGTATAATTACTCCTCTCTTACTCATAATATCTATAGTGTGCACTGTATAATTACTCCTCTCTTACTCATAATATCTATAGTGTGCACTGTATAATTACTCCTCTCTTACTCATAATATCTATAGTGTGCACTGTATAATTACTCCTCTCTTACTCATAATATCTATAGTGTGCACTGTATAATTACTCCTCTCTTACTCATGATATCTATAGTGTGCACTGTATAATTACTCCTCTCTTACTCATAATATCTATAGTGTGCACTGTATAATTACTCCTCTCTTACTCATAATATCTATAGTGTGCACTGTATAATTACTCCTCTCTTACTCATAATATCTATAGTGTGCACTGTATAATTACTCCTCTCTTACTCATAATATCTATAGTGTGCACTGTATAATTACTCCTCTCTTACTCTTAATATCTATAGTGTGCACTGTATAATTACTCCTCTCTTACTCATAATATCTATAGTGTGCACTGTATAATTACTCCTCTCTTACTCAAAATATCTATAGTGTGCACTGTATAATTACTCCTCTCTTACTCATAATATCTATAGTGTGCACTGTATAATTACTCCTCTCTTACTCATAATATCTATAGTGTGCACTGTATAATTACTCCTCTCTTCTCATAATATCTATAGTGTGCACTGTATAATTACTCCTCTCTTACTCATAATATCTATAGTGTGCACTGTATAATTACTCCTCTCTTACTCATAATATCTATAGTGTGCGCTGTATAATTACTCCTCTCTTACTCACAATATCTATAGTGTGCACTGTATAATTACTCCTCTCTTACTCACAATCTATAGTGTGCACTGTATAATTACTCCTCTCTTACTCATAATATCTATAGTGTGCACTGTATAATTACTCCTCTCTTACTCATAATATATATAGTGTGCACTGTATAATTACTCCTCTCTTACTCATAATATCTATAGTGTGCACTGTATAATTACTCCTCTCTTACTCATAATATCTATAGTGTGCACTGTATAATTACTCCTCTCTTACTCATAATATCTATAGTGTGCACTGTATAATTACTCCTCTCTTACTCATAATATCTATAGTGTGCACTGTATAATTACTCCTCTCTTACTCATAATATCTATAGTGTGCACTGTATAATTACTCCTCTCTTACTCATAATATCTATAGTGTGCACTGTATAATTACTCCTCTCTTACTCATAATATCTATAGTGTGCACTGTATAATTACTCCTCTCTTACTCATAATATCTATAGTGTGCACTGTATAATTACTCCTCTCTTACTCATAATATCTATAGTGTGCACTGTATAATTACTCCTCTCTTACTCATAATATCTATAGTGTGCACTGTATAATTACTCCTCTCTTACTCATAATATCTATAGTGTGCACTGTATAATTACTCCTCTCTTACTCATAATATCTATAGTGTGCACTGTATAATTACTCCTCTCTTACTCATAATATCTATAGTGTGCACTGCATAATTACTCCTCTCTTACTCATAATATCTATAGTGTGCACTGCATAATTACTCCTCTCTTACTCATAATATCTATAGTGTGCACTGCATAATTACTCCTCTCTTACTCATAATATCTATAGTGTGCACTGTATAATTACTCCTCTCTTACTCATAATATCTATAGTGTGCACTGTATAATTACTCCTCTCTTACTCATAATATCTATAGTGTGCACTGTATAATTACTCCTCTCTTACTCATAATATCTATAGTGTGCACTGTATAATTACTCCTCTCTTACTCATAATATCTATAGTGTGCACTGTATAATTACTCCTCTCTTACTCATAATATCTATAGTGTGCACTGTATAATTACTCCTCTCTTACTCATAATATCTATAGTGTGCACTGTATAATTACTCTCTCTTACTCATAATATCTATAGTGTGCACTGTATAATTACTCCTCTCTTACTCATAATATCTATAGTGTGCACTGTATAATTACTCCTCTCTTACTCATAATATCTATAGTGTGCACTGTATAATTACTCCTCTCTTACTCATAATATCTATAGTGTGCACTGTATAATTACTCCTCTCTTACTCATAATATCTATAGTGTGCACTGTATAATTACTCCTCTCTTACTCATAATATCTATAGTGTGCACTGTATAATTACTCCTCTCTTACTCATAATATCTATAGTGTGCACTGTATAATTACTCCTCTCTTACTCATAATATCTATAGTGTGCACTGTATAATTACTCCTCTCTTACTCATAATATCTATAGTGTGCACTGTATAATTACTCCTCTCTTACTCATAATATCTATAGTGTGCACTGTATAATTACTCCTCTCTTACTCATAATATATAGTGTGCACTGTATAATTACTCCTCTCTTACTCATAATATCTATAGTGTGCACTGTATAATTACTCCTCTCTTACTCATAATATATATAGTGTGCACTGTATAATTACTCCTCTCTTACTCATAATATCTATAGTGTGCACTGTATAATTACTCCTCTCTTACTCATAATATGTATAGTTTGCACTGCATAATTACTCCTCTCTTACTCATAATATCTATAGTGTGCACTGTATAATTACTCCTCTCTTACTCATAATATCTATAGTGTGCACTGCATAATTACTCCTCTCTTACTCATAATATCTATAGTGTGCACTGCATAATTACTCCTCTCTTACTCATAATATCTATAGTGTACACTGCATAATTACTCCTCTCTTACTCATAATATCTATAGTGTGCACTGTATAATTACTCCTCTCTTACTCATAATATCTATAGTGTGCACTGTATAATTACTCCTCTCTTACTCATAATATCTATAGTGTGCACTGTATAATTACTCCTCTCTTACTCATAATATCTATAGTGTGCACTGTATAATTACTCCTCTCTTACTCATAATATCTATAGTGTGCACTGTATAATTACTCCTCTCTTACTCATAATATCTATAGTGTGCACTGTATAATTACTCCTCTCTTACTCATAATATCTATAGTGTGCACTGTATAATTACTCCTCTCTTACTCATAATATCTATAGTGTGCACTGTATAATTACTCCTCTCTTACTCATAATATCTATAGTGTGCACTGTATAATTACTCCTCTCTTACTCATAATATCTATAGTGTGCACTGTATAATTACTCCTCTCTTACTCATAATATCTATAGTGTGCACTGTATAATTACTCCTCTCTTACTCATAATATCTATAGTGTGCACTGTATAATCATTTGGTGTTTGGTAAGTTGGATATAATCTCATATTATATAACAAGGACGCTATTAAGACGGCATAAGGACATTAATTAATATATTTATTTAGTAAGTCACGCATCAACAATCCTTATAAAAAATATATATTCTGATCTCTCTCTCCTGCCCGAGTCTAAACTTATTTGATCGCTTCAGAAATTGCACTTTTAACTCTGATGCGGATTTAATGATCACCAATCCACTAACTTTGGAGACCCTGAAAGCTTAAGATTTTCATGATGATGTCAATTTTATTTTACCTTAAGCTATTGCAACCCCCAAATGATTTTGTTTAGATTAACTTTACATATTTTAGCCGTTTTATTTTTTTCCGGACTCATTAAATTAAGATGATCTTGGCTATTTAATTAGATGATTTTATTCAGTTTGTGTAAAATCGTTTCCTAAAGGGCCTTCCAAAGATGAGTAAAATTGTCTAATGTTAGCCAGAATGTAGCGAAAAGAGCGTCCTAATAGTTAAGTAGTTAATTAATATAGCTTAATAAGAGAACAGGCGTACAAATGAAAACAAGCAACAACAGGTCTTGCGACCCCTCACGGTTACTTGCCCTCCAAAATACTGCTGTTTCTAGTGTCCAACAGTATTGCAGAGAGATGAAGATGTGAACAGGAAATACCTCCCTGGGGATTAACATGGCAGGGAGGGGGGACAATATTAATGAAATAGCACAATTAACCTAACAAGTGCGCATGGGGGTAATTAGACACCTCTCCCTGTGCGCATGTATTTGAGGTGTTTCCGTCACTAAAATATTCATTGTACCATTAATAGCATTAATACTTATCCATATGCACCTATTATGGGTTGATTATAAAGGTATTAACCTGAAACAACAATAAAACGAGTGAAAACAGCGTTTGGATGGTCAAAATCGGAGATATAGCCCGTGAGTTGTATAATGTATGGGTGAGGCAAGCTGCTTTCCCGCCAATTTCCCCCAAGGCCACTGAGACACAGTCGATCGATACTCTCTCTCTCTCTCTTGCATTCGCTTGCTATCAGTGATGACCACACCCTGCAACCAGATTTCTAATGTTAGCACGAAAATATACCTCAGAATAAGGGAATAACAGGGAAAATAGGTGATAACTGAAGGAGAGGAGGAAAGTGGGGAAGGAGGGGAGGTAGAGGACTGAGATTTTGCATGGCCCAGGGGCCAACATTTTTTTTATTTTTATTTTTTTCGATGTCAAAAGTTGATTTTTTTTTGCTCTGACTCTTAAGAGTCTTCCCGCAGTCCGCCGGGGGAACTCTTAAGAGTCTCCCTGCAGTTCCCGGGTTAAGGAAATATTTTATTTATTTACAAATGCAGTCAACCTTGAATTCAGAGCAAGGTGCTTATCAAGGCGAACTTTGAAGAAATCAACGGTGTTGCAGTCTATAACATCTCGGTGAAGTCCATTCCACAAGTTGACGACTTGATTGAAGAAGAAATTCTTGGATTCGTGCGAGTTGAATGATTTACCAATGATGTTGCACCCATTTCCCCGTGTGTAGTTTGATATGTCAATCGTTAATTACTTACTACAGTTCATATTGTCGAAACCTCTGATGATCTTAAAGACTTGAATTAGGTCGCCTCTTAATCTACGCTTTGTCAAGGGAATTATATGTAATTCTTCAAGACGTTCCTCATATGGTTTGTTCTTTAGACTGGGTATCATTTTAGTGACTCTGCGTTGAACACGTTCCAGTTTGTCTATATCCTTTTGATAGTTAGGGCACCATGACTGAACGCAATATTCCAGGAGTGGGCGAACTAAGGAATTATAAAGAGTGAAGATTACACCTTTGGATATTATGCTCAAAGGACCTGCCTATGAAACCAATAATTGTGTTTGCTTTCCTCCCTGCATTGTTGACTAGGTTTGAGGCTACTTGATATTGTTATATCTAAATCAGTTTCTTTGTCCACAGTCTTGAGTTGGGTGCCATTCATTGACTAGTTCGCTTTTTCATTTCGGCTTCCAATGTGAACTACTTTACATTTGTTTTCATTGAAACACATTTGCCATACTTTAGTCCACTGAGACAACTTATCTAGATTGCCTTGCATATACTGAATGTGTTCATTTGAGATTAAGTTATTTGCAATTTTTGTATCATCTTCAAACTTTGAGGTTGTGCAGGTGAAGACTTCATCTATGTCGTTTATGTAGATTAGGAAGAGAACTGGCCCCAGTACTGATATATGTGGTACTCCGCTAGTTACATTGCTCCATGTTGATGCTTTCCCATTTATGACTACTCTTTGTTTTCTTTTACTGAGCCAATTTTCTATCAATTTCAAGGCAACTCCTTGTACGCTGTGTGCTTTACATTTGATCAATAAGCTTTCTTTATCAAAGGTTTTTTGAAAATCGAGGTACATAATATCTACAGCTTTACTCTCATCATACAGATTTAGGATATCGTGGAAGAAATCTAAAAGGTTTGTCAAGCAGGAACGATTGTTGCGAAAATCGTGTTGGGTATCTTTAAGTATGTTGTTTTCCTCCAAGTACTTTATGAGTCTGTCTCGTAATTTGACACACAACTAAAGGCAAGCTGATTGGGCGATAGTTACTAGGCAACGCTTTGCTGTCTTTTTTTTTTAAATGGGTTACGTTTGCAAGTTTCCACTCATCTGGCACAGTCCCAGTTCTCAAAGAATTGATGAGTAGCAGTGTCAGCGGTTTGGAGAGCTCACATTTAGCTTCTTTGAGAACTCTGGGAGAAATAGTATCGGGTCCAGGTGATTGATGTACCTCAAGTTTGCCTAAGCAATTAATTACTTCTCTCTCAGTAATACTGTTATGCCGGGTTGTAATATTTACAACTCGTGATATAGTTTCCTCAAAAATCCGGACTTATAGACCTTAATATAGCCCGACAGGGTCACACCGAACACGTTCTTAATAGCACAAAGTCGGTATTCAATTAGGATAATACAGAACTCAATAACAACGCACATGGAATTTATAAATGGTATTTAATCAAGACGACGTCTAGCTTGAGGAGTCATAGATCGTCTCAACATAATCATATCAATCTCCAACTCGCGAATATAGATTCGTAGTCCGGGATGGTTTCTTGTCTGAATCAATAACAATAATAATATGCAGATAACAGGGTGCATATATGTTGAGATTCTTAACAAGATCAAATCATGAACAAATGTGGTTATAGGTATCAGTTAATAAAATAGCAACAAAAGTAGAACATGAACATCATAAATAACAACCCTTAACACCTTACGAGCGGCCTATGCGGTTTATTTATGTGTACCGCACAGCGGGGTGTTTTTAGCCAAAATAGGGCTGTTTACGTGATCATTTTCATGCCTAAATAAGATCCAGAACGTAAAACAAGTACCTATCCCTGAAAGGGCATAAACAGAGCTTTCGAATGACACCATAACGATCCTTGTATGATGGATAGTTTTCTTGCAATAACCGTGCAACGCGAGTGCAAAAAGCAGGTAATTCGGTACTTTCAGTACATAATTGAGTATGTAGCGAGTGAGAGAGGGAGGAGGGAGCTGAGATTTGTGTCAGTAGGTTCGCCGCGGTGGTCTGGAGCAGTCATACGCTCGCTAGTCTCCTGCCACCACTTGTCTCTCTCTCTCAGCCACATTACGTGCTGAAATTGCCACTCGAGTTATGTCGAGCGCCGCCACATAGTCCAGCTTTATTTAACTCGACTTATGTTGCTCGCCGCTAAATAAGGGTTAATAATAACAATCGATGTTAGTCGAGTGTCTTACGTGAATAACAAACAAAAAAGGAAAACAAAATACAGTCTCAGTATAGAAGACACAGGGTGAATTGAGAGCAAAATAAACACACAGGTAGGCCGGGTGAGTCACACGGTAGAGGGGCGCACTACTCAGGTAGCCGCGTATTCTCAAGTGACCTTTCCACTTAGCTGGGGAGGTCAGGTCATGAACTGGACTGCGGTGGTGGAAATTAAATTCAAAGTTAGTGCAACTAGAGATGTAGTTTTAATAATATTTCTCTAAGATTGGTGGCAGAATATAAATTAATTAATTGCACAAAAGATTAAGTTTGTAGTCTAAATTGTGTAATTTATAATGAGAATCTTATATTCACGTCAACGATCGATCGTATGTAATAATAACAAAACGAGCCGAGGAATTCAGATGTAAAGTTTGCGTATAATTATGAATGAACTATAGAATAAATCTATTTAATTACACTGGAGAACAAATTATAATTAACTAAACGAAGTTAGTCAACGAATGCTCTGGAAATGCTTATAATTATTAGCGTAAAAGGGCAATTAACAGAATATTAATTATCAAAAGAACTTCAGCGCATACGACGAAGTTATGCTAAAGAAATACTTATTTCAGTATTCTTAAGAGGTCTGAACGAATTAACAGTCTTTAAATGAACATACACTGGAATACGAGGTGTATGGTAAGTGATGTGGAATTAAGTAACAGAATCTATGCAATGCTGGAATTCCTGAGCATGAAGAATCAGAATTACTTACATCAGTAATCAAATGAACGTTAATACGAATTCATAAAATAATTACAAAGGTGATTATGTAATCGAATTTAATTAGGGAAGCTTGGGAGAAAATTTGTTTTCACGGGGATAATTATAGTGGATATAATTAGGTATGCTGAAGTAAATTCGTTATGAAAATGGGCATAGGTTCTAGGTAAGGTTATTTAGGAAGGGAAATCAAATCACGAAATACACTTCGACCTCAACTCACAAAATACATAGCAGAATCCATATATTAGGAAAATCTGTGAGTGTGTGGCAAGGTGAATCACTGAACACAATTATATAACGTATGTGTAAGACGTTCTGTAGAAAATAAATCATATAACAGGGCTAGGACTTATACACAGTTCTAACACAGATTTTATGTAAGGTTCAGAAGGATTAACACAGTACGCAATCAAGGATCTTAGGCACAGATCTCAGAGTTAATTAGCACAACACGGTTCACATATTTTACTTATACCTCGACAATATTAACACAACGAAAGATACATAGGAACACTTAGGGTAATGTTTGGAGGGCAGGGGAAGAGAGTACAGGTCTGGCCAACGTAGATCGTGGGTCCATGGAGCAGCACTTCAGGGGTGTAGGGTGTCACTCGAGCAGCACTTCAGGGTCCAGACTTCAGGTGGGTAGGGCGTCGAGCAGGACTTCAGGGGTACTTCAGGCAAGTACACTCTCTGGGCAGGGTAGGGGCAGGCTGGTACAAGCTACAACTTTGGATTAGCTACTCTGTTCCTTAGGTAGGTCTAGAATAGTATTGTAGTGTGGTTTGCATACTCCTCTACAATGTTCAAGGTTATAGGGATATGGGGAAATTGGTTGTGATGAAGTTGTGAGGTAAATACTTATCGTAGACATACATAATAGCTGTTTACATTGGTACATATATAATAGGTAGTTTATTAACACCTTATTGGCGGGCTAGGCGGTCTAGGGGACCGTAGCGCCCAGCGTTTTTTTTTTACCCTAAATAGGGTTGTTTATGTTATCATTTTCATGCCTAAATAAGACCCAGAGCGTAAAACAAGTATCTATCCCTGAAAGAGCATAAACAGAGCTTTCCAATGACACCCGAACCATCCTTGTACGACCGCTGGTTCTCTTGCAACGATCGTGCAACACGAGTGCAAAAACCCTGTAATTAGGTAATTTCCCTACATAATTCCCTGTGTAGCGAGTGTGAGAGGGGAGGGACGTGTGGGATTCATGTCAGTAGGTCCGCCGCGGTGGTCTGGAGCAGTCATACGCTTGCTACGCTCCTCCCACCACTCATCTCTCTCTCAGCAACATTACGTGGTGAAAATGGCACACAACATAAGTTGTGAACTGCCACTTAGTCCATATTTATTTCACACGACATAAGTTGCGCGCCGCCAAAGAAGGGTTAATTACTTAGGTGCTAGTTACTTAGCCTAATAATGGAGAAATCCTATGTGTACAGAATCGTCCATAAGTTAAACTCCTAGACAAACATGATTTCAGCTCGCCTATGAGTTATTCTTCGTAGAGGTTTATGATATCTCCCGGTTTGTCATAATATGTCCTCTTGTCTATATCCATTTATATCTGTAGACTTCAGGCCGTTGATGTATTATTTGCATAAACATTTCTTCACTGTATTGCATATCCGGGAGCTGAGGAAATGCTGTGCTGTGGTTGGCTATGAGGGTTTGAGAGCAGGGCGTGGATTGGTCGTGAAGATTTCCCACACTTGTGGCGGGTGGCTGTTGTCTTAGAGCACGGGGAAACAGGGGTCGCTCCTGTATTTGTGCGGTGGTTAGAGCACGGGGAAACGGGGGTGGCTCTTGTATTTTTCTTCTCTCCTGTCGCTCTCTTGTCTTCTTAGGGTCTTCGAGTTGCAGACAGGCTATTCTGCAACTGTTTTCTGTATGGCTTGTCTTCAGACCCGTCATTTCAAATACAAATATTGCTAAGTGCATTTGAATTAACTATTTGTACTGGTGATGCTGTAGGAATATCACTAAAGTCTTCCGTTGTGAAAACTGATGCAAAGAAGGTGTTGAGAGCATTACTCATTTGTGCTTCATCTTTGGTATAGTCTCCGTTCTCATCCAGTAATGGTCCAATTGTTGAGGTCACTACCTTTTTCTTCCTAATGTAGCTATAGAATTCCTTTGCGTTTGTCTTGCTATGATTTGCAACATGCAAGTCTAGGGTCTTTTTGCTTTGCTTTATTAGTTCTTTGGCTTTGCGTCTTAGATCTACGAATATTGCTTTGTCTTCTTCGCTTTCAGAGATTTTATATCTTTCACAGGCGTTCTGTTTACCAAGCAGACATGCTGCAACCTCTCTATTCCACCACTTTGGTCTATTATTATTTACTGATCTTCTGTTCTTTGTTGGTATGCACTCTTGCACCGCTTACAAGTATTTCGTGGTAAAAAACTCCCATTGTTTGTTCATGTCGTCGTTATTAATCAAACAGCTCCAGTTAGTTTTATCAAGCATTGCTCTAAGTTTTCGGAAGTTAGCCCTCTTGAAATTTAGGACTTTCTCATTGCTAGTATTGTGTCCATTGCTATTAAACTTTAAACTTAAAGTGATCGTACAATGGTCACTATTACTGAATTTATCATCAAAACTCAAATCTTCTACTAAGTTTTCATTTGTTGCTAGTACAAGGTCAAGAACATTATTTCCACAGGTCGGAGATTGAACAAATTAATGAAGTGTACTTTCTTGTAGGCTTGCATACAAGTCATTTCCGGAGTGTGAAGTAAGGTTCGCCGAAAAATATAGTATCCTGTGAGTTACTAATTACTTCAGTAATTTGCTCAATAATTTATCGATCAGTTTGCACTGATTGGGCTTGGGGTCTGTATATTAGAGCTTGTATTATTTTTGTTTGGTGATTATATTTTAACAGTACATAGGGTATGTCGACATTCTCTATTTGTGGTTTTGACATCAAGATGGGGTCAAGACTTTCTTTGATGAAATACAAAACGCCTCCTCTATATTTGTTAATGCAATGCAACTTTTTTCAAACATCACATCTCTGGGAAGTGTATATTCTGCCAAAAAAGTCTCTGTCTACCGTATTTAGCCAGGATTCTGTTTTACCGATTACATCATATTTTTCTGTGAAAACAAGTTCCTCTAGATCTGAGAACTTATTGCGTATGCTACAAGCATTTGCATAGAAAACTTTGAGGGTTTTGGAATTTGGTCTTGTTGATGGAGCTTTATCCAAATTCGTGGTTCTTGATGGATTAGCATTTAAGTCCTTCGATAGTCGCTGTCCTCGCTGTCTTCGGTCCTCCTTCCTGGTTGTCCTGTATCGAGTTGATTTCTTCTCCGAAAATCCTTCACTGCATCATTGAGAAGACGTCCAAAACGTGCTGCTCCCAGCTAGTTCTGTGACTACTTGCCGTTCATATGAGGCCGCTAGATCTGCAACCACGGCCATTAGTGCTCCTCCTGACCAGCTGAGAGCCATCTCTTCCTATAAGAACGACAAGAAAGCTCAGGGAAACGGCAGGACTCCGCCTAGCAAGACCTCTTCGAAGCCAGGTGATGTCTGCCAGTGTTATGATCGCCAGCATGGGTCGAACAAGTGTCCAGCTTCCCAGAGCACCTGCAACGGCTGTGAACGACAAGGCACTGGTCTTGGACAGTCAAGTGCCCCACCAGAAAGGCCCAATGCTGCCTCTGTAGCCGTATGGGGCACTATGATAAGTGTTGTCAGGTACCGAAGAAAAAGGAAAAACGCTGAGGTGGTTCCCCAAGCAACAGTGATGCATCCTCCAACTTCGGCAAGTCTCACGAGGTGAGGAACAACAGCTGTCGTTGTGTGAGATCAACTTCTTCCTCTGCTGACAAGACACCACACCCCATCTTCGTCACCCTTTCGTACGGCGATGTCAAATCCCGCCTACAGATACTACCAGGCACAGGTGCTGACGTTACGGTGATTGGCCAGCGACACCTTGATGGTCTGGGTATCCCTAGGAGCAGCCTGCACGCACCTTCGCCTAATATGACGCTCATTATCTCTCCTGACTTTCCTAAGCCCATTTTGGAGATCACACACGTCAACAGTGGCGAGGCTACACCTCTTTCAGCCTCCACGTCACCCCAAAATGCCAAGGAATACTTCCTGAAGGAATTCAGCAATGTGTTGGTATCTAAAGATGACCTGAAGACAACGCCCCTCAAGCCTATGGTGGGTCCACCTATGAGGATTCATCTCAAGGAGGGAGCTGTGCCCTTCACCATGCACACTCCTTGACAGATTCCCTTCGCCTTTAGGGATCGGGTCAAGCATGAGTTGGAGTCCATGGTGGCCCAAGGCATCATCAAACCTGCTGGAGACGACCCTTCAGAGTGGTGCCACCCCCTTGTCGTTGTTGCTAAGGACGGCATAGGAGTGCACATCACCGTCGACCTCTCCAAACTCAACAAGCAATTGTCCTGCCGTTGTAATGTGACCCAGCGGCTCGCTAGTTCACCACCGCGGACGCCCTCTGTGGTTACTGGCAAATGGAGCTGGCTGAGGAGGATCAGCATCTGACCACCTTCATCACACCATATGGACACTTCACACATTGCAGAGGACCCATGGGATTCGCAGCTACAGGCGACGCCTTCTGTTATCGAGGTGACATGGCCCTCCAAGGTTTCCAGGGGTGCGTCAAAGTCGTGGATGACATCCTGCTCTACGATGAAGACTACAAGTTGCACCTTGACCGTATCCACGACGTGCTCACCAGGTGCCGCAAGTTTGGGATTACCTTCAACAAGAACAAGTTTGTGGTTGCCACATCTTCTGTGAACTTTTGTGGGTACACACTCTCAGGTGATGGCATTTCAGCTGACCAGAACAAAGTAGCTGCTATCAGGGACTTTCCGACCCCGACCAACTTGACCGACCTGAGATCATTCATGGGTTTGATCAAGCAGCTGGCCGAGTTCACCCCTGACATCGCTGCTACTGCCCAGCCTCTCCACCCCCTGATGAGCCTGAAGAGGACATTTCTGTGGACTCCAGACCATGATGAGGCCTTCCAGCGCGTCAAGTCAGCCCTTGTGGGTCCACCCGTTCTCACTCTATTCGACCCAGACCTACCCACCCTTCTTCAGAGTGATGCATCGCGGCTTAATGGCATTGGCTACGCCCTTCTGCATGACCACGCCAATGGCCACCTGCGGCTAGTCCAGTGTGGCTCTCGGTTCCTGGCGGATGCCGAGACTCGCTATGCAACCATCGAGCTGGAAATGTTGGCCGCTGTCTGGGCAATGTCGAAATGTAGACTATATCTACAGGGCCTACAGAACTTCACATTGATGACTGATCACTGCCCACTCATCCCTATCATCAACCACTACTCTTTGGATGCCGTGGAAAATCCCCGCCTCCAGCGCCTGATGGAGAAGATCTCACCCTATATCTTCACAGCTGTGTGGCGTGCTGGCAGCTTGCTCTGCATCCCTGACGCCCTATCTCGAGCCCCTGTCAGCCACCCGGGGCCCACCCCACACGAGAGGATGAGATCGCCTGTGCTGATGCCTCTTCCCACCTCAAGACAGTAGTAACCACAAAGGACGTCATCAACCCAGGAGAATCTTCAGTTCAAGACTCCGACAGGAATCTACAGGATCTTCGAGCCGCAGCAAGAGCGGACCCTGCGTATGTCCGCCTACTCAACTGCGTCACCTCAGGATTCCCTGCCAACGGATACGACCTACACAACTCCTTGATCCCATACTGGAAGATACAGGACGACCTCTACGCTGATGGTGACTTCGTCCTATATGGACCTAGGATCGTGGTTCCTGCTGCTCTCCACCGCCACACCCTACAGCAACAGTCACCAAGGTGTGGAGACCACCAAGCGCAGAGTGAGGCAGGCTGTCTTCTGGCCGGGGATAGATTCCGACTTCGTCAGCACTGTCCATGCTTGCGAATTGTGCCAGATCCTCCAGCCTAGCCTCCAGAAGGAGCCCCTCATGAACGACGACAACCCTACGAGGCCCTTGAGTCCATTTCGGCCGACTTTTTCCTGGTTGCTGGGAAGTTCTTCCTGGTCATGGTCGACCGTCTCTCGGGGTGGCCCGTCGTCGTCCCCTGCAAAGGTGACACTACTGCTTCTGAGACTATCAGGATCTTCTGTCGCTACTTCCGGGAAGTTGGTGTTCCCCTGCATCTGAGGACTGATGGAGGCCCACAATTCTCCACCACGATTTCCGGGACTTTATGGAGCCATGGGGAGTCCGCCATGTGGTAACATCACCGTATTACCCACAATCGAACGGCCATGCCAAGGCTGCAGTGCAGTCTATCAAGCACCTCATCCTTAAGACTGCACCCTCTGGCAACACTGACTGTGAGTACTTCGACCGGGGCCTCTTGGAACTCCGGAACACCCCTAACTTCACTGGCCCAACTCTTGTATGGTCATCCTCTTCGAACATGTCTCCCTGCCCATCCCCGATCTTTCGCTAAGGCGTGGCAGACCAAAGCCGACCGTATCGAGCAGGTTAAGACCCGGTACAATGCGCACGCACAACCCCTTCCCAGGTTACGTGTTGGTCAGCAAGTTCGGATCCAAGACCCGACATCGCAACGCTGGGACAAGGTGGGGGTTGTCATAAGTCTTGGCAAGTCCAGGGACTACGAGGTATGTCTCCCTAGTGGCCGTGTGTGGTGGCGGAACCGCCGCTTTCTCCGCCCTGTGCCCCAAAGTGTTGACCCCCTCCCCCAGTCCCTTGTGGCCCCTTGCAACGACCAGAAACAGATGTCCTTAGCTTATAACCCCCCAGTTGCCCCACGACTCAAAGGAGTCTGCTCGAGATTGAACTACGAGCATGACGGGGGAGGGAGGTGTATGTATATGATAAATAAGTGCACCAGTATCTATATGTGCATCAGTATCTATATGTAACACTTCTTTATAATGAATATGTACCATAGCGTTTACAGTCACTCACTTATAAGAATTGTATCATATAAGCCCATATGGCAATTGTGAGTGTTATGATATATTCCTTCTAGGGGTTTTGTTCACAAGTAGATAGAGTGGCGCCTTTCCCCTCTACAGGCGTCTCTATCTGTGTATTCCAACTCTCTCCTACAATAAGAACCTACTTCAAGTTTTACCAGTGTTTACTTATCCCACCATTACGATAAGTGCACTGAGTAGCCTGCATAGCAGTCAGGACCACCCCTCTACAAGTGATATGTAGGTAAAGGTGTCAAGAGTAGTGTCCAATGTGTATCCACCTGATAATACAACCCAAATATGAATGCAGTAACTACAGTGTAGTTTTGTATTTAATATATCTGACGGTAAACTGTCATGTCCTTATATTGATAACTCTACTATTATGCAGATTGTGCAGGGAAATATGTTGTTATTTATTTAAATGAGGCATAATGTAAAGAAATAGTAATTTCATGTTTCCATTAAGTGGAGATGGGTCTTTTCTGAGTCCTCTTCATCATGTTTAGCCCCATTAGTTTTCAGATTTTATGACTTTCGGCTCATCAGTTTGGTAATTTTAAGACCTTTCACCCCATTTGTTGTCAATATTCGCGTCATTTAGGTGTTGATTTTGTCCTGGTGAGCGATAGCAAGCCTATAATTCAAGTGGAACCGGCCTTCGGCCGGGAAATTTTTCTACCGAAAAATGTACAAATATATCTTAAAGGGGGGTCCTGGGGTTGTATTTTTAAGTTTGATGGAGGTCTAGGGAGGAAAATAGAAACATAATAAATTTATGAAAACATTTACCAAAAAGTGAACCATCGATGCATCAGCTGCTAAGGGATGCAGTTTCAGCCTGGTGAAAATAAAGGTGTGATAGACGATCTGTAAATATAATAAACCAAAATATGAAGATAAATATAACATTTGAATACAATTCTTTATTTTAGTTCAATGCAAATTCAAGCGAAATGCAACCTTGAGTCTTGCATCTCCTAATCCAGTTCCCTTCCTTGTCTCCCTTATAACTTTTTTATGTCCCCTTCCTTGCTTCCAGGCATTAAGGGGAGATGGGGCATTTTTCGGGACCCCTTTCTCCCTCGGGTTTAGCCCCATTAGTTTTGACATTGTAAGATGTTTGGCCCATTAGTTTGGTGATTTTAACACCTTTAGCTCCATTTCGTTTTAAATTTTAAGAACTATCGTGCCATTTAGATGTCGCTTTTTTCCTGGCGAGTGATAGCGAGCCTGTAATTATAAGAGGAACCGGCCTTAGGCCTTGAAATACTTCTACCGAAAAATGTACAAATTTATCTTAAGGAGGGGTCTAGGAGGCGTTTTCCTAACTTTGAGGGAGGTCCAGCAAGGAAACTAAAAATAAATGAACAAATTAATTAATAGACAAAAAAAAAACAGCCACTAGCCCCTTAAAGTGATCAAATGTGTTGTTTGCCTCACCTTTCCTATGTTCATATCATAACATTTAATATAAACAGAGTAACAGCACTTGACTTGTGTACTTTTCTCGCACTCTACCCTCTGAAAACACTTTGTCATCTATCTATCAACTACCACTACACATTACCAAATCCACCCCAAAACCAGCTTCCATAAGCACATCCATACTCATATCTCTCGCCGTTCCATCCACTCACTTATAGACAACACGCAGCTGCAGGCACGACCTCCCGAAATCCATCCTTCTGAATCGTTCCTTCCTCGCGAGGACAGAGTCCACCTGGCCAGGCTGAGATGCAGACACCATCCAGTCCTTCTGAGCTATCAGAAGAGACTGGATGACTCCGTCGTCGACTCCTGCCCAGGTTGTAACACAGCACCCCATACTATTAAGGGGAGGTTTTTAGTTTGGTCTCTAGATATCCATCAAGCTTAAGATTACACCCCCTTGAGCCCCTTCCAAGATAAATTTGTACATTTTTCGGTAGAAAAATGTCCCGGCTGAAAGCCGGTTCCTCTTAAATTACAGGCTCGCTATCGCTCGCCAGGATAAAATCGACACCTAAATTGCACGAAAGGTCTTAAAATTGACGAAAATGGGGCGAAAGTTCTTATAATCGCCAAACTAATGGGGCGACTGTCTTAAAATCTCAAAAGCAATGGGGCTAATCATGAGGGAGAAAGGGGTCCAGAAAAAAATCCCTCAAGTCGATATCTCCCCTTAAACACATCATAGAAGACTGCATTTCACACAACCACTTACGCCAACAAAACAATCTACACTCCTTGAATGCTCTGTGGGAAAGCCCGACCGTGGCCATGGCCTTCCTTAGGGACTCGGGGCTATTCGGCCAGGCAGCTTAGGAAACAACAACAACAACCAAATCCTTAATCAAAATAGTGAGACGTACTTTCACTTTTCTACGTCCTTCATATTTTGTATACGTGTCTTCACTTTAACCTATGCAACACTATTGTCTCCTTTAACCTATGCAACACTATTGTCTCCTTTAACCTATGCAACACTATTGTCTTCACTTTAACCTATGCAACACTATTGTCTCCTCCTTAACCTATGCAACACTATTGTCTCCTTTAACCTATGCAACACTATTGTCTCCTTTAACCTATGCAACACTATTGTCTCCTTTAACCTATGCAACACTATTGTCTCCTTTAACCTATGCAACACTATTGTCTTCACTTTAACCTATGCAACACTATTGTCTCCTCCTTAACCTATGCAACACTATTGTCTCCTTTAACCTATGCAACACTATTGTCTCCTTTAACCTATGCAACACTATTGTCTCCTTTAACCTATGCAACACTATTGTCTCCTTTAACCTATGCAACACTATTGTCTCCTTTAACCTATGCAACACTATTGTCTCCTTTAACCTATGCAACACTATTGTCTCCTTTAACCTATGCAACACTATTGTCTCCTTTAACCTATGCAACACTATTGTCTCCTTTAACCTATGCAACACTATTGTCTCCTTTAACCTATGCAACACTATTGTCTCCTTTAACCTATGCAACACTATTGTCTCCTTTAACCTATGCAACACTATTGTCTCCTTTAACCTATGCAACACTATTGTCTCCTTTAACCTATGCAACACTATTGTCTCCTTTAACCTATGCAACACTATTGTCTCCTTTAACCTATGCAACACTATTGTCTTCACTTTAACCTATGCAACACTATTGTCTCCTTTAACCTATGCAACACTATTGTCTCCTTTAACCTATGCAACACTATTGTCTTCACTTTAACCTATGCAACACTATTGTCTCCTTTAACCTATGCAACACTATTGTCTCCTCCTTGTATACATCTAACCAGCTGAACTATTAGTGTACTTTAACAGGGGATGGGCTTATTTATTTGAATATTTTTGTCATATCAATATATTTATTTTTTAGTTTCCTCACTAGACCTCCATCACGCTTACAAAAAAAAAACACAACATACATTTGTGAATTGTTCGACAGAAAAATGTGCCGGCCAAAGGCTGGTTCAATTTAGATTACAGGTTCGTTATCGCTCGTCAAGATAAAATCGACATCTAAAGTGCATGAAAGGTTTTAATATTGGCAACACATTGGGGCGAAAGTTCTTAAAATCAATGATGCGACGTTGCACTTAAACTAGCAAAACTGTACACAGCATGTTTGCAATGCCGAACGATTCATAATGCCTGCGGAAAAGAGCCACCATTATTCTTATTCACAAAAATAGATGATGAATAGCTAAAAAAAACTATCGACCAATTAGCTTGCTTTCTGCTTTGTATAATCGTCACCAGCCAGATAGGTAAATCACTAGATTGAAATAATCCAAGAGAACAAGTAGGTTACCGAAGTGAGTACTCAACAACAGACCATAATAATTATGCAAAATGTTAAGCAAATCATTGAAAAAACAGATGAGTAAAAAATAAACCTTGTGTATGGCATTTATAGATTACGAAAACGCATTTGACTAAATCAAAATTTCTGCTGTAATTCGAAAACAGGGAATAACAGAGAATTATGTGCAGGCTTCCGAAGACATACATAACGATGGAACTGCAACAATAGAACTCCACAAAGAATACAAGAAAATACAAAGTTAGAAGGGGCAAGACAGGTCGATACAATATCTCCAAAATTGTTCACCGCGAGTTTGGAAGACATACAGATATTATTTAGGAATCTTGGATAGGGAAGAAATGTTAATTGAAAATACCTAAGTAACCTCAGATTCGTTGGTGACATAGTTCTTTTCAGCGACTCGGTGAAAGAGATCCAGCAAGTGATGGAGGATTTAAACAAAGAATGGCTTAAGGTTAGACTGAACGTGAATAGAAACAAAAGATTATGATTAATCTCTTGTGCAACCACTAAAAATACAGATGGAAGGTATGGTGATATAAGAATACAGATAGAAGGTATGGTGATATAAGAATACATAATATATACCTAGTCCAGGTATTAAAGACAAACCCAAATACAGATAGAAGGTATGGTGATATAAGAATACATAATATATACCTAGTCCAGGTATTAAAGACAAACCCAAATACAGATAGAAGGTATGGTGATATAAGAATACATAATATATACCTAGTCCAGGTATTAAAGACAAACCCAAATACAGATAGAAGGTATGGTGATATAAGAATACATAATATATACCTAGTCCAGGTATTAAAGACAAACCCAAATACAGATAGAAGGTATGGTGATATAAGAATACATAATATATACCTAGTCCAGGTATTAAAGACAAACCCAAATCACTCTAGAGATATCAAGCGAAGGATAGGCATGAGTTGGAGTGCATTTGGTAAACAGAGCTATATTATGAAAAGCAAGCTACCCCTTTCCTCAAGGGGGGATGAGCGAAATACTTGCATAATTATTTATATTTGTATTATTTTCTTAGTTTCTTCCCTAGACCTATAGTTTAAAATAACACCCCTAAGACCCCCCTTCAAGATAGATTTGTATATTTTTCGATAGAAAAATGTCTCGGTTGGAGGCCGGTTACTACTACAATACAGGCTCACTATCGCTAGCCTGGAAAAATATCGACACCTAAATTGCACGAAAGGTCTTAATACTGACAAAGAAATAAGGCGAAAGGTCTTAAAATGGCCAAACTAAAGGGGTGAATGTCTTAAACTTTGAAAACTAATGAGGCTAAACATGATGCAGAAGAGGGAAAAAAAAAATATGTTCTTCAACTCGCCAAACATTCTTTCATCAATAATAAATGCACTGAACTATCCAACTCTAGCTCTACCCAAGCCTTCTGGTATCTAGTCAAAACTCTCTCCAACAATTTTTCTTCTTCGTCTTTCCCTCCTCTTTTCCACCATGACGGCACTACCATCACTTCTTCCTCTGACAAAGCTGAACTCTTCGCTTTTGCTAAAAACTCCATTTTGGATGATTCCAGAGCTATTCCTCCCTCTCCTACTTATGCCTAACATTATAATCTCTTCTAAGGATGTACTTTCCACCCTCTCTGGGCTTAATACTAAGAAGGCATATGGAGAGGATGGTTTTCCTCCTGTTGTACTCAAAAACTGCTTCCGTGCTGACTCCCTGCCTAGGCAAACTCTTTTGTTTCTGTCTCTCCTCTAACATTTACCGCTCTTGGTGGAAGTTCACTCTCATTCAACCTGTCGAAATAGAAGGGTGACCGCTTTCGACCCTCCAACTATCGCCCAATTACTTTCATATCTTGCATCTCTAAAGTTTTATAAATTACAGTCAATCCTCCGGTAACACGCATTTAGGAAGCGCGGATTTGGTGGCACGCGGTACACCCCAAATATCCAAAATTTTGCTAACACGGTCAACACTTACACTGACGGGGGGTCTAGCGGAGCGCCGAACATTTACTCCTGACTTTCGTCATTTACCGATGCTCATATCTCTGCAAATAAATGGCCTAACCAAGTTTGTATGCATACCGGAGATAGATATGGTCGTTACCGTGCATTGGGTGAAGACTAGAATACTCTACATTGTGTAGTAATTGTGTGAGGTGAGAATAATTACCGAAACACACGTTGTTTGGCTATGTCGAGTGAGCGTGTGTGTGAGTTTTGTTGTGTGCAATGTGTGGCTAGGCTATGTCGGGCGCCGAACCATTACTCCCGACTTTCATCATTTACCGATGCTCATTTCTCTGCAACTAAATGGCCTAACCAAGTTGTTATGCATTCCAGAGGTAGGTATGGTCATTGCCGTGCGATGGGTGAAGACTAGACCACTCTACATTGTGTAGTTATTGTGTGAGATGAGAAATAATACGGCGACCTTTATGCGGGAATTCCATGTTTACTTTCGAACTTCCGACTTTCGTCATTTACCGATGTTCATATCTCTGCAAATAAATGGCCTAACCAAGTGTTTATGCATACCAGAGGTAGATATGATCGTTGACGTGCGATGGCTGAAGACTAAACCACTCTACATTGTGTAGTTATTGTGTGAGGTGAGAAATAAGACGGCTGGATTTCAGAGCTTCGTCCGAAAATGGCTGCGCCGCTGTGACTCTCTGTCTCTCTCTCCTTCACTAAACGAAATATTTATTCAGAGATAAGAGTTGTTGCAATGGGGAAATCAACCCAATGCACCTCATTTTAAGTTTATGCATGCAAATCACATATAACCTAGCCTTTATAATTGAATTTATTATTATAACATAGGCTTTTATGGAGAATAAGTGGACTTTGTTGAAATCCCCAGAACACCAAGGTACGTTTAACATGTAAACATGTGGGTTCAGTAACGCGTTTTTTGGTAACACGGGAGGTTACCAGAACACATTAGCCGTGTTACCGGAGGATTGACTGCATTCTTACCTAAAAATTTCTTAAGCATTTATATTCCCATAATCTACTCTCAGACCGCCAGTATGACTTCCTTAAGCGCCACTTTACTGGTGATCTCCTTTCTTATCTTACTAACTCTTGGTCATCCTCCATTTGGGACTTTGGAGAAACTGTTCCTGTTGTGCTAGACATATCGAAGGCCTTCGATTAGAGTCTGGCACAAATCCCTCATTTCCAAACTACCCTCCTTTGGTTCCTATCCCTCCATCTGTGCCTTTGATTCTAATTTTCGTTCCGGTCGTTCCATAGCTGCGGTTGTGGACGGCCACCGTTCACTTCCTCAACCTCTCCATCTGTCTACTTGTCGCCCCCTTCCAGAAAACTAGGACTTACTCTTCAACAACATAGAAATTAACCCTTCATCTTCCCCTAATATTCTCGGTGTCTCTTTTTCTTCTGATCTATCTTGGAAAGATCATATTACCACTCTTGCTAAAACAGCTTCCCAGAAGCTGGCTGTGCCCAACCGCCTCCAGGGATTCTTTACCCTTGCGCAGCTTCTTGCTCTGTACAGGGGCACAGTGTGTCCATGTATTGATTAATATTTACACGTGTGGAGAAGATCCTCTCACACAGCACTTCTAGACAAAGTAGAAAAGAAAGCCTTCCATTTCATTAACTTACTTCCACTCACCAATTCTCTGAGTCTCTCTCTGTTCGCTGCAATGTTGCATCTCTTCCACTATTATACCGCTATTACAATAATCAGTGCAGGGTGTCTCCTTGTATTTATTTATGGATCAGAACTTGGAGTACATCAAAGTGTTTAAAGAACTTAAAACTAGGGCTGCCCAAGGAGGAATTGAAAGAATAATGTTAGGTATACCTTACCTTATGATACCTTATGATGTGTTCGCCACTCTTCTAGCGGCACCAAGGAGCGCGACGCCCCTCGTTTTGGGTGGTGATTTGGTGCAGTAGACTGTTTGAAGTGACAGCTCGCTCCCTTGCGAGGATGGGCTCGTCTGGCACCTTTTGCAGTTCGACATCCAGGGCTCTCTTGAAGCTGTCTAACGAGACGTCCCTCATGTCTCTTACTCGCCGTGGGAGTTTGTTGAAGAGACGTGGGCCTCTGTGTGATAACCAGCCCTCTCGCAGAGAGCCCATAGCACCCCTGTTATTCATCCGGGGGATTTCGCATTCCCAGCCTCTCCTATCACTGAATTTCATGACTATCGGAGTATGTAGGTTTGGTACTAAACCCTCTGCGATTTTCCACGTGTATATTATTAGGTAATGTTCTCTTCTACGTTCCAGTGAGTACAGATTCAGTGCTCTTAAACGCTCCCAATAGTGTAGCTGTTTTATCGAACTTATATGCGAAGTGAAATTTCTTTGTACACTCACACTCTCTACGTCATTTATTTCACCTGCTTTGTATGGGGATGTTAATACGCTACAATATTCAAGCCGCGGTAGCACTAGAGATTTGAAGAGCATTATCATAGGTACTTCACCGCGTGTTTTAAAAGTACGCAGAATCCAACCCGTTAGACGTTTCGCAGCCGCCACTTTGACCTGGTTATGTACTTTGAAACCCATATTTTCAGACATTAATAACTTGGAGAGACCAGAAGAAAGACTTTTGGATAAGAGAACAAATAACAGTAGCAGATATTCTCATTATTATAAAAAAAGAGGACATTTCCCTGGGCAGGTCATATATTAGAACAAATTATAGCTGATAAACTTAAGGGGTCAAGGGCCGTTTTTCTGGTCCCTCTTCTTCCTCGTGTATAGCCCCATTACTTTTCAGATTTTATGACGTTCAGATAATTAGTTTGTCGATTTTAAGACCTTTTGCCCCATTTCTTTGTCAATATTTTGACCTTTAATGCAATAGAGGTGCCTAATTTTGTTCCTGGCGAACGATAGTGAGCCTGTAGTATTGGAAGAAGCGGCCTTCGGCCGTGAGATTTTTCTACCGAAAAATGTACAAATTAATCTCGAAGGGGGATCTAATGATCTTTTTTGTTTTAAGCTTGATGGAGGTCTAGGGAGGAAATTAGACATAATTAATAAATTAACAAAAAAATCGACTAAAAAGTGAACAGAGCAACAGAATGTGAACCAAGATATACTGTAGAGCAAGAGGATGGGGTAGCAGAGAACCAGAGCAAGAGGATGGGGTAGCAGAGAACCAGAGCAAGAGGATGGGGTAGCAGAGAACCAGAGCAAGAGGATGGGGTAGCAGAGAACCAGAGCAAGAGGATGGGGTAGCAGAGAACCAGAGCAAGAGGATGGGGTAGCAGAGAACCAGAGCAAGAGGATGGGGTAGCAGAGAACCAGAGCAAGAGGATGGGGTAGCAGAGAACCAGAGCAAGAGGATGGGGTAGCAGAGAACCAGAGCAAGAGGATGGGGTAGCAGAGAACCAGAGCAAGAGGATGGGGTAGCAGAGAACCAGAGCAAGAGGATGGGGTAGCAGAGAACCAGAGCAAGAGGATGGGGTAGCAGAGAACCAGAGCAAGAGGATGGGGTAGCAGAGAACCAGAGCAAGAGGATGGGGTAGCAGAGAACCAGAGCAAGAGGATGGGGTAGCAGAGAACCAGAGCAAGAGGATGGGGTAGCAGAGAACCAGAGCAAGAGGATGGGGTAGCAGAGAACCAGAGCAAGAGGATGGGGTAGCAGAGAACCAGAGCAAGAGGATGGGTAGCAGAGAACCAGAGCAAGAGGATGGGGTAGCAGAGAACCAGAGCAAGAGGATGGGGTAGCAGAGAACCAGAGCAAGAGGATGGGGTAGCAGAGAACCAGAGCAAGAGGATGGGGTAGCAGAGAACCAGAGCAAGAGGATGGGGTAGCAGAGAACCAGAGCAAGAGGATGGGGTAGCAGAGAACCAGAGCAAGAGGATGGGGTAGCAGAGAACCAGAGCAAGAGGATGGGGTAGCAGAGAACCAGAGCAAGAGGATGGGGTAGCAGAGAACCAGAGCAAGAGGATGGGGTAGCAGAGAACCAGAGCAAGAGGATGGGGTAGCAGAGAACCAGAGCAAGAGGATGGGGTAGCAGAGAACCAGAGCAAGAGGATGGGGTAGCAGAGAACCAGAGCAAGAGGATGGGGTAGCAGAGAACCAGAGGGAGGGAATAGATTGGATAATGTGTTGGTGTGGCATGGAACAGGCTAATAATCTGACTGGTTTGAGTGGAAACGTTTGTGAGAGGCCTTTGTCCAGCAGTGGAAGAACTCAGGCTTACTTACTTTGATTATTATTTATATAACATAGTGTAAAGAGTACTGAGATATAATGGGCTCAGTATCGAAGCCTTTTCTCCACCTATACTGTAGAACTAGCTGTTGTTTAGAAAGTAGGTGCCGCAATCAAGTGATATAAACAAATTATACTACACAAAATACAATAAGTTTACAGACGAAACCTTGAGTACTTTACTGATTGATTTTGAATTATTAGAGCAGCATTACAAAGCATTACAATGCTAAAATTGAATGTTTATATAATATGTTCTATTTATCCAAGTAAAACACAGTTTTTATACATATGCCATAATCAATCCTGATTGATCTAGACGTGTGTGATATATATATTTATTGATTTATTTATTTATTTGTGGCTGTTTTTTGTGTTGTCCCTGTTTGGGCTCTGATAGATGATTAGATTATATCGCCATGGCCCAAGAAAAAACTAAAAAATGCAATTGTTCAATCTGAATCATCTAGAAGACTTGCATACAAGTCTCTTATTTCCAGTTTTTAAATACATACAGTTTATCGCTCTAGGCAATATATAAATGATGTATACAGGATATCGTTTACTAGATTTCGGATAAGTGGACATTCTTTGGCAGTAGAAACAGGCCGATGGAATAGACGTGGAAGAGGCCGATTACCTTTAGAGGAACGTTTGTGTCCATGTGGAGTTATACAGACTGAACTTCACGTGCTGGAGTCCTGTCCTATGTCACAACCATGTGGAGTTATACAGACTGAACGTCACGTGCTGGAGTCCTGTCCTATGTCACAACCATGTGGTGTTATACAGACTGAACTTCACTTGCTGGAGTCCTGTCCTATGTCACAACCATGTGGTGTTATACAGACTGATCTTCACTTGCTGGAGTCCTGTCCTATGTCACAACCATGTGGTGTTATACAGACTGATCTTCACTTGCTGGAGTCCTGTCCTATGTCACAACCATGTGGAGTTATACAGACTGAACGTCACGTGCTGGAGTCCTGTCCTATGTCACAACCATGTGGTGTTATACAGACTGAACTTCACTTGCTGGAGTCCTGTCCTATGTCACAACCATGTGGTGTTATACAGACTGATCTTCACTTGCTGGAGTCCTGTCCTATGTCACAACCATGTGGTGTTATACAGACTGAACGTCACGTGCTGGAGTCCTGTCCTATGTCACAACCATGTGGTGTTATACAGACTGAACTTCACTTGCTGGAGTCCTGTCCTATGTCACAACCATGTGGTGTTATACAGACTGATCTTCACTTGCTGGAGTCCTGTCCTATGTCACAACCATGTGGTGTTATACAGACTGAACGTCACGTGCTGGAGTCCTGTCCTATGTCACAACCATGTGGAGTTATACAGACTGATCTTCACTTGCTGGAGTCCTGTCCTATGTCACAACCATGTGGTGTTATACAGACTGATCTTCACTTGCTGGAGTCCTGTCCTATGTCACAACCATGTGGAGTTATACAGACTGATCTTCACTTGCTGGAGTCCTGTCCTATGTCACAACCATGTGGAGTTATACAGACTGATCTTCACTTGCTAGAGTCCTGTCCTATGTCACAACCATGTGGTGTTATACAGACTGATCTTCACTTGCTGGAGTCCTGTCCTATGTCACAACCATGTGGAGTTATACAGACTGAACGTCACGTGCTGGAGCCCTGTCCTATGTCACAACCATGTGGTGTTATACAGACTGAACGTCACGTGCTGGAGTCCTGTCCTATGTCACAACCATGTGGTGTTATACAGACTGAACGTCACGTGCTGGAGCCCTGTCCTATGTCACAATGTATTCGTCATACTTATGAATTTGACACCTTAGATCAGTTAATGACCAAACCTAGTAGTATGATATGGGAGATTATCCATAAGTTGTTTCGTATTTATGCATAATTTATGACTACCCATGGAATCTAAAGACGTAATATTATACGTTTGTTTATGTTTTGAATTGTCTGGCCATTTATTTTCAGTTTAAGTTAATTTATATGGACTATTAAGTAATGTTTTTGTTTCCACTATGTGTAAATGTTGATTATGTATTTAATGTATTTTTCTGTTACTACATGTAATGATTGTAATGACAAACTTGTGGTCAATAAACTTATCTATCTCGAGTCGGCCACCCCCAGCTATGGGGTATGTGCCTGAGTATATACAATTTTACATACATACATAATCAATCCTCCGCATGCCAGACCAAGTCTATTCGACCTGTCTGTCTGTCGGTCTGTATGTCTGTCCGTCTAATATCTCCTCCTAGGGTTATTAATAGATGTTCACGAAATGGTCAGAGATTAATTTAGACGGTCCATGTGGATATCAGTCAAAACACGATATTGATCTTACTTGAAGGATACGGTCAGAGGTAAAGTTTGTTTTGTTTACTACTTATTCAAATTTAACCAGTTTCACAATGTTAGTTGGCATGCATCAAAATCAGATTTATTATAATTACTTCTAAGTCTACCAGTAGGCATTGACAACACGCTACAGATATATCTAAAGTGCCTATATTACTAAAAGGCCAAGGTTAAATGTTAAGGGTAATATCTTATATATCGATCTATTTATTTTGTTTGTCAATTGAAGCAAATTAAACCATATTCACTGAAATGATTGACCTTGATATAACATTATTATCGGAAATTGCCAGAGACATTCCTCATTGGTCAAGATAAAGTTGAAAGGTTAATTCAAATTAGTATAATTATTATCTGCCAAACAAATCAACAATTGTTATACAAATGTAGGTTATACTTAATTTCTAAATGAAATGATCATCTATATACTGTATCTATTGCCAGACGTCATAATCCCTGAAGCGTTGGCCACGAATGAATCGACCCCCTGCACCTCTCTGTTCTCCCATCAAACACCGCTTTCCTTTTTATCACACTTTCGGTCTGCCTCTCCCTCTCTGTCATTCCACCACACTCTCGTACATTCTCTCGTTTCCCATACGTTCCACATGGCCAAACCATCACACTTTCCACCACACCGCTCTTGTACTTTCTCCACATGCAAATCGTAAGTAACCCATTTCCACCCCTCTCACTCTTGATTTGTGTCTCTCCAACAATGTCCATGATTCACTCCCGTACGCCAATATCAGGATTACTACACTATCATTCAATGACTTTTTACTTCCATGCTCACTGTTTTCAGCGTTCCTACAACCCTCGTCCACTGTTGCACCCACTCCCACACTTCATCCTCCATATTCCCATCTTTAGTCATCACACTGCCCAAATACTTAAATAAGTAGACATTCTCCATAACCTGACCATTCAACCTCACTTCACACTCTGCTACTGCACCCCTTTTAAAGACCATAACCTTACTCTTCCCCGCATTTACCTTCACATTCCGTTTCTCGTACACGGTTCCAAACATATTTACCAGTCCCTGTAACTCCCACTCATTATCACTCATCAGAACTGTATAATCATCAAACAGCAGTACAAACAACTTCCATGCAATATAGAAATATTTTCTTTCTTAAAGGTCAAGGTCACAGAAAAAGTTCAGAGATAAATAATTTAAATTGGTGTTAAAAAATATTTGAATGTCACCAATCTTGTTCTCCTAGATGCTGTTTATATAGATATGTGATTGAACTACATGCATATTTGCAATTTCAAGGTCAAAGGTCAAGATCATATTATTTTCCTATACTGATCTATGGGTTCTCACCATGCGTAATTGATAGATCCAGAATGTGTATGTAATGGTAAAGAAATGAAATTATATATTAATCAAAGGTTGAGGTCACAGGCCAAGGCCAAATTTTATGGTCAATGCATTAAGGGGGGTCACTGGCTTTATTTTTTGTTCTTTCTCTCCTTTTCTCTCTTTCCCTGGCTTGTATCCAGTCGGCCCCATTCAGCCAACTGTTTTTAGACGTTCATCCCCACCCAGGTGTCGATTTTTTCCTGGCAAGCGATAGCGAGCCAGCATTGTATGGAGAAATCAGGCTTCGCCGGAGAAATTTTTCTCTATCGAAAAATTTACAAATTTAGCTTGCTGTCAAAACAAAAACATATATATGCTGGCTCACTACCGCTCGCTAGGAAAATATTGACACCTAGATGGGGATAAACGTCCTAAAACAATAGGCTGAATGGGGCCGAGTGGATACAAGCCAAAGCGAGAGGGAGAGAAAGAGAAAAAAGCGAGGTGGGCTCCCATAGCGTTTTATACAATTAATTCAAGTTTCACCAAATTCGGTGGCATGAATGGCCTGTACATGCAAATTAGAATAACATATTTTCGCACTAATACCATATTGGTCAACAGTCATTCCAATCCTTCTTATAGATTCCCACAAACTGATCAATCACTGTTCACAAAATTAAAGTACAAAATTTAGTTTGGTAATTTACATGAAGACTTGTCTCTTGCAATATTAGGATGATAGTATCTTGTATTAATATTGTTGGACATTATTGTACTGATGCACAGCCATGAATATGAGGAAGGTTGTGTGTTTTGCAGGTAAATTATTCAGTTATATCAATCTCCATGCAGCATATCGAATTTGTCACATGAAGCAATACTGCTCGCAATCCCTTAGGCAGCAAAACTGAGTGAATTAGATTACAGAAATATTGATTCAGTATATATTTTCTGCAAACATGCTTTTATTGCATATATCAATAACTTTAGTATGTGTTATTGAGTAACATATTTTTCTTGTTCAGGCGAATACGTCCTTAAAGAAGTTGTTATTTTATTTGTTAAATCACCCTGCATAAGCTTTAGGGCATATTATATAGTTTGTCAGCATAGAATTACGAGTTTTGACTTTTTTCGAGGATTTATAATATAAGTCCAACCTAAATCTCTCTTCTTTATTTTGTTACGACCAAGGCAGGTGTACCTGCAGCTATGTACATTACGACCAAGGCAGGTGTACCTGCAGCTATGTACATTACGACCAAGGCAGGTGTACCTGCAGCTATGTACATTACGACCAAGGCAGGTGTACCTGCAGCTATGTACATTTCGACCAAGGCAGGTGTACCTGCAGCTATGTACATTACGACCAAGGCAGGTGTACCTGCAGCTATGTACATTACGACCAAGGCAGGTGTACCTGCAGCTATGTACATTACGACCAAGGCAGGTGTACCTGCAGCTATGTACATTACGACCAAGGCAGGTGTACCTGCAGCTATGTACATTACGACCAAGGCAGGTGTACCTGCAGCTATGTACATTACGACCAAGGCAGGTGTACCTGCAGCTATGTACATTACGACCAAGGCAGGTGTACCTGCAGCTATGTACATTACGACCAAGGCAGGTGTACCTGCAGGTGTACATTACGACCAAGGCAGGTGTACCTGCAGCTATGTACATTACGACCAAGGCAGGTGTACCTGCAGCTATGTACATTACGACCAAGGCAGGTGTACCTGCAGCTATGTACATTACGATGCAGCTATATACATTACGACCAAGGCAGGTGTACCTGCAGCTATGTACATTACGACCAAGGCAGGTGTACCTGCAGCTATGTACATTACGACCAAGGCAGGTGTACCTGCAGGTGTACATTACGACCAAGGCAGGTGTACCTGCAGCTATGTACATTACGACCAAGGCAGGTGTACCTGCAGCTATGTACATTACGACCAAGGCAGGTGTACCTGCAGCTATGTACATTACGACCAAGGCAGGTGTACCTGCAGCTATGTACATTACGACCAAGGCAGGTGTACCTGCAGCTATGTACATTTCGACCAAGGCAGGTGTACCTGCAGCTATGTACATTACGACCAAGGCAGGTGTACCTGCAGCTATGTACATTACGACCAAGGCAGGTGTACCTGCAGCTATGTACATTACGACCAAGGCAGGTGTACCTGCAGCTATGTACATTACGACCAAGGCAGGTGTACCTGCAGCTATGTACATTACGACCAAGGCAGGTGTACCTGCAGGTGTACATTACGACCAAGGCAGGTGTACCTGCAGCTATGTACATTACGACCAAGGCAGGTGTACCTGCAGCTATGTACATTACGACCAAGGCAGGTGTACCTGCAGCTATGTACATTACGATGCAGCTATATACATTACGACCAAGGCAGGTGTACCTGCAGCTATGTACATTACGACCAAGGCAGGTGTACCTGCAGCTATGTACATTACGACCAAGGCAGGTGTACCTGCAGGTGTACATTACGACCAAGGCAGGTGTACCTGCAGCTATGTACATTACGACCAAGGCAGGTGTACCTGCAGGTGTACATTCAGAAATGCCACTGGACAATATATTATTTCTTCACTTCACCACATTTCTTCACTTCACCACATTTCTTCACTTCACCACATTTCTTCACTTCACCACATTTCTTCACTTCACCACATTTCTTCACTTCACCACATTTCTTCACTTCACCACATTTCTTCACTTCACCACATTTCTTCACTTCACCACATTTCTTCACTTCACCACATTTCTTCACTTCACCACATTTCTTCACTTCACCACATTTCTTCACTTCACCACATTTCTTCACTTCACCACATTTCTTCACTTCACCACATTTCTTCACTTCACCACATTTCTTCACTTCACCACATTTCTTCACTTCACCACATTTCTTCACTTCACCACATTTCTTCACTTCACCACATTTCTTCACTTCACCACATTTCTTCACTTCACCACATTTCTTCACTTCACCACATTTCTTCACTTCACCACATTTCTTCACTTCACCACATTTCTTCACTTCACCACATTTCTTCACTTCACCACATTTCTTCACTTCACCACATTTCTTCACTTCACCACATTTCTTCACTTCACCACATTTCTTCACTTCACCACATTTCTTCACTTCACCACATTTCTTCACTTCACCACATTTCTTCACTTCACCACATTTCTTCACTTCACCACATTTCTTCACTTCACCACATTTCTTCACTTCACCACATTTCTTCACTTCACCACATTTCTTCACTTCACCACATTTCTCCACTTCACCACATTTCTTCACTTCACCACATTTCTTCACTTCACCACATTTCTTCACTTCACCACATTTCTTCACTTCACCACATTTCTCCACTTCACCACATTTCTTCACTTCACCACATTTCTTCACTTCACCACATTTCTTCACTTCACCACATTTCTTCACTTCACCACATTTCTTCACTTCACCACATTTCTTTACTTCACCACATATCTTCTACTCCATGGATAAATCAAATTCCAGGGAAATAAGATATTTATGTCCTGTCCATCGCTCTCCTGATGCTCCCCCAGACCCATACATATATTTAATTCCTTATCCTCACAGCTCAATAATATTCATATCATCTGAGGCTCTGAAATCACAGGACGATTTTTATGGTCATAATGTTGAATGTCTCACTGAAGTCAACTAATAATAATTTCAACTACAAATTTAGAAATTCGTCTTCCATAACCGTTAAAATCTTTAGATAGCAATTTAGTAAGTGATATGCACATGGCGAGTCATATTGTTGCCAGGGCTTTCGCGAATTACTTCACCTTAGAATATAACAACTAAGAAGTCCATGTCCTTGATTTCATTTCTCCAGAAATCTCTATCTTCAGGATTATCACTAGGCATGTTAATCAGTTGCCAATCAGTTGATAAAGCTCCAGACCCAGACGAAATCCCTCTTATAGTTCACATATGTTCTGATTTTTTTTTACACAATCACTGCAGGCGACATATGGATACATCCTTTATAAAAATGGACCATACTGTGGGTGACGTACCCATACATTTTGGTATTACCAGCTGAGTTGGTGGCACTAACTCGCTCCGCTTGTTACCAACCGCTTGTGACTCATACTTACATCAGTATGCTACATGCATTGGTTGTGAGAGGGTCTGTGACCAAACAAGAGGTGTTTTAACACTCAAGCCGCGGCGCACGACATATGTCGGCCGAGAGAATAATGGCCACCCCTGCGGTGCCCGACAATAGTCGGAAGGGATCTTGAGCACATTATCGGCTCTGAGAGGGAGTCCACGCGTTTGGAGGACGATAGGCGGGCTCTGACCATTCGGCACGGCCCCAGTGCCGCGACTGACACCACCACTGCAACATTCCACACCCACGGCCTTGTGAGACCAGGAAAAAAATTGGGAAATTACTGTATTTTTGGGTTTTTCACCTCTCGTTGCGCAATCGCTACAGGATAACCCGTGGTCGTACAAGGATGATTCAGGTGTCATTGGAAAGCTCTATTATCGCCCTTTCACGGATATATAATTGTATTACGCTCTGGCTCTTTGTTTATGCATGAAAAAGAGCATGGAATGATGCTCGTTTAGGGTAAATATGCCCGCCAGGCAGGTAGTAGAAGTTACAAACATCCCCGTCCGTAAGGGGTTAAAAGCCGACATATAATGAAAACAAGGCTACTTCTACATTTATTTATGACAGCTATATATCTGGTACCGGTACGAATTTAAGGTTAATTTTATGTTACAGTCCATAACTCATATTATCTTCCAAACACCTTAAACTTGATAAAACAACAGTATATTTCATTGAGTTATCGCAATCATAAAATACAAACTAGGAAGAGAAAGAAGGTAATAATACGCTTGGTGACTGGCCTGCAAGCATGGCTCAGAACAAAGAAACTCTCGCTTATTATCTTCAAGTCCGCAAGGGTCATAAAGAATGAATGAAAACATTTATGGGGAGGTTCGACCAAATGTTTCTATAGGAACTCAGGGCCACGGATAAACGTATATAAAGCGGAAATAGTGGGAAAATGCCCGCTTGGGCGCATTCTTACCAATAAAACTCTGCACTGAAAGGGTTAATTAAGAATGCAGGGTGGGAGGAAAGCAAATTTATGAAAACAAAGTTTATGTGCCTAATGGTATCCTCATTTCATAACAAATATTTGACGAGTGGATTTAAACTGCTGTGGGCTGAAGATTGGTGGGAAATGACTCTGTAGAGACGAGTTCCACAGAGAGGTGGTTCAGGGAATAAATAAGTTTTGAAATACAGAGGTTCTGCATTGAGGAGATAAATTGGTAAATCACAGGCATTATCAACTGACCCAGTACCCAGGGGAAAGATGCAAAAAGGTGGCACAATTCAGGCAAGTTCATCTGAACATTTATCATAAAAGTATCTATAAAATAATGCAAGGGATGCAACATCTCTTGGTATACATAAGGAAGGATATTCAGTTGTGATTAATGGGTTATTTAGATTTCCTTATTGCTGTGTATTGAATTTTGTCCAATTGCCTTAATACCAGTTCGTCACAACCACTCCATAGAGCCAAACAATATTCCATCTGAGAAGGCACATATGCCTTTTATATACTACGGCAAACTGTTCGTTAGAGAAGAATTAACAAACTCTCTATATAAGTCCATGTATATTTGAGGCATTGTTTGCAATAGATCTGATAAATGCTGTCCAACTCCAGGGCTATCACCACTCGAAGAGTGCGAATATTTGTATTATGATATTTGGTGACCGGTCAACTCAACCAGTAGACCATTTCAACTAGTAGCTCTCAACCAGTACCAAATCATCCAATACGGTTAGGTTAGTATTACATTTTGGCACTGGTTTGGTTGATCTTGGTTAATTTGGCACTGGTTGAGAGCTACTGGTTGAAATGGTCTACTGGTTGAGATGACATGGAACCATGATATTTATGCAGATTTCAGGAGGGATATGTATATAAGATAACTGAATGTATTTAGTTTTACTTGAATTAAAATAAAGTAGGTTCATTAACCCCCATTCAATAATATTTAATATATCTTCATTAGAGAAACGGTTGTTTTAAACTGAAATGTTCAAGTGTCGAGTCATGAGTAAAGGAGGGAATAGGATTATTAGTTGTGGATAAGAAATCATTGATGTAAATAAGGAATATTGTTGGGGCCAAGACTGGTCACTGTGGAACATTGAAAACCGACCTTCTACAATAACACATATTTTTCTATTGTTGAGACATGAGGAAATCAGTGGGACAAACGATGCAAGACCATAGTTAGGAAGCTTGGACAACCAGGACCGATGACATATTCTGTCAAATGCTTTAGAGATATCAAGGACTATTGTATGAGTTTCATCATATATATCTATTGTTTGGAAGTCTATATGTGAGAAGACAGTATGCCTGCAGTAGATCATTCATGCCTGAATCAATATTTTGTATCATTGATGAATTAATTAATAAATGACTATGTGATTGTTTAGAACAATTTCATATACCTTGCCGAGAGTAGATGTTGTTGTTGTTGTTGTTGTTGTTCCCCAAGCTGCCTGGCCGAACAGCCCCAAGGCCCCGAGCAAAGCCAAGGCCATAACCGAGCGCCCCCACAGAACCCTCCCTGCTTACCACAATAAAGCCTGGGTGACCGAAGCCACTCCATGGCGGGGAGCTGAGGAGGGTGCGGAAACGCCCGGGAAACCAAAGCCCCACCCAGGGCCCTGTTCCCCTCAGCAATTATGAAGAGAAAGTTGATTGTTTAGAACAATTTCATATACCTTGCCGAGAGTAGATGTGATAGCAATTGGTATGTAGTTTGATGAATCTGAGGTGGTATCTTTTTTAGGAACTGAGTGAATGTTCGCCTCTTTCCAGGAAGTAGGGAAAAAGGAGGTGCGAATGCATATGAGAAAGAGCTTAGACAGAATGGGAGTAAATTCTAAAATGTTTTTTTAAGAATATTGGACGGATCTCATCAGGCCCTGGAGCTTAATTAATCTACTGATAGGTTATGTAATATTGTCTTAACACATCTAGTGTGAATCATTAAGATACGGATTTCCTCGGAAATCAAAATCAAGAACTGGAATGTCCTGATCCCTGTTGTCCAAGGTTGAATTAGTTGGGAATATATTGGCGAGGATATTGGCTATCCCACAAGGATCACTCATTAGAGTACCATCTGCAAATGTTAATGGTGGTATGGATTTTGTTTCGTTGAAATTGGAGTTGAAATTGTTGAGCTACCAGACAATAATATTATCATTAGGATTATTTAACGATACATTTGTGTGATTTTGCCCTACCTGTTACTACTTTAGAATGATTTTCAACAATTTTGAAATAATTATATGATTCTAATGTTCTTGACTTTGTGTATGTAATATAACTTCTTGTTTTTTTGGAATGTTGCTCGAGCACAGTTATGATCGAACCATTTCGGGGAATTAATTATTTGACTGTATTGCTGGTGAGGAATGAACAATTCCATTCAATTATGATGAAGTCGTTTATGTGGTTTTGGGTGTTGTTTGGGTCATCAGAGAAACATGATGCCAAGGGATATCAACGACAAATGTGTGAACCCCTTCCAGTCCGCCCTGTCATAAGTACATTTAGTTACTGTGACAAGTTCATAATGGGGAGGTGTGGTGCGAGTCAAACAAGATTGTCTTTCTATGTGTATGAAGGAGACACAAGCAGGTTGCCTGTAACGAGTGTCTCCCACAGAGTCAAAGAGTGACAGAAAGCCGAATGCAAGGGACGTTGTGGTTAAAGTTTAAAGCAGTTTAAGTCATAGGATGAAGGAAAGATTGATTGAGGGAAAGAGTTCCAGAGTTCACTAGTTGACTAGGAGAAAGACTGAGAAAATTTACCAATTTTTGGATTGGAGAGTTGGACAGAATAGGAGTGGGACTGTATTGAACAGTGGGTGCCTCGCACTTGCCGCAAGGGAGGGGGTATGCACTGAGAGAGCTCAGAGGAACACTGATTGTTGTAATAGCGATAGGAAAGTGAAAGCGATGCAACATTGCAGCATGTAGAAAGAGATTGTAGGGAAATAGTAAGAGGAAGTGAGTCAATGAGGCGAAATGGTTTTGACTCTACTCTTTCGAGAAGTGCGGTATGGATGGAATCTCCACACACATGCGAACAATACTTGATACCTGGGCGCACTGTGCCCATGGATACGGTTGAGTACACCTAACTTCTGGGAAGCTGTTTTAGCAAGAGTGGTAATATGATATTTCCGAAAAGGTTGGATGAAAAGGATACACCAAGGATATTGAGAGAAGATGAAGGGTTGGTGTGTGTATTGTTGAAGAGTAATAAATAGTCTTGTGGAGGATTGCGATGGTTAGTTAAATGGAGAAATAGGGTCTTGGAGGCATTGAAAGTAACAACATTTTCTCTGCCCCAATCCGAAATAATTGATAGATCAGAAGATAGGCGTTCTATGGCCTCATCACGTAACTCTTGGAGTGATTGCATGCTAGGTTGTTGTGAAAAAGTAGTTGAATAGTGTAAAGTAGAGTCGTCAGCATATGAGTGGATGGGACTAGAGGTACAGTTGAGTTTATCATTAACTCGTAAAGTGCGAAGCTATGGTAGTTCAAAGGGTCCCGCCATGCCAAGGTATTTGGTTCTGTTCTGACGAACATCGTCATATTTCCATATATATTATTATTACTTATTACCTATTTTTCTTTTAATAGGAACATATACACATTTAAGAGCAATAAAAGAAGTGGAAATATAATTTTGGGGGGTGAAAAAGACGTATTATTGCCGCCCGGTCGTATCATGAGGCGAGACCGGGGCAGCGAATATCCTTCCCCTCTGAGCTCTGGAGCGACAATGACGGCTTTGAGTAAAAGTCGCTTTGTGGCAAGGATCTCTAGCTGCCTCGCCCGTGTTTAAAGAGACCGCGTATGGGAAATTCGCACCAAAAATTACCCGATAAAAGGGAGAATAAGATTAAAAATAGCTGATAATTGAGGAGGGGTGAAGAGGAGGGGGGGGGGTACATGTGTAGGAGTGGTAGAAAGTAATGGAGGGGAATTATCTCACCTAATCACAAATGTCTTTGTTTTGAGTCCCACCTGGGGTGTTTTAAAGTTTTTTATTTATGCTCTGGATCTATTGAGGACGGTCGTAGTCCACCACAAAACCATCTATTGAGGACGGTTGCCTATTATGGGTTAATGAATATTAGAAAGATAACTGGAGACAGGACAGGACCCTGAGAAACAACTGAGTTGATTGGTTGAGGAAGTGAGCGATGGCTATGGAACGGTCAGAATGAAAATTTGAGACAAAGGTACAGATAGAGAGATAGAAACCGGAAGCGGGTAGTTTGGAAATAAGGGATTTGTGCCAAACTGTATCAGAGGCTTTCAATATGTCTGGCGCAATAGAAAAATTCTCACTAAAATCCTGATAGGCGGATGACCAGGAGCTGGTAAAATAACTAAAGAGATCATCAGTAGAGCGACTCTTAACCCAGGGAATGCTAGACCTCCCTAGTGCTCACCATTACCCTGTGCTAGACCTAGGCCGATTTTACTCTTCCTCCAAAACTCAACGAATACCACATCTTCATGTAGGAAATGCAATTGGGCATCCACCCATATATATGTATGAATACCCATAAGAGGTTGAGGTGTTACGGTGGTCCGTAGTTGAAAATGTGGCGCGAAATTGGCAACAAGCGGCCGTGTGTATGGGGGTATTGGTCTGGTGGAGGGAGGAAATGGAAAGAGCAGGGTAGATGCAAGATGGGGGGAAGTAAATGTCATTAGAAACTCACCCCAGTAGCCCTTACAGTTACACTATTTGTGTTTGTCATTTGGAGTATTTTGGTACATGTTTGACATCTCTTCCTAAAAGAGCGTCGCAGCTCACCAGTAAAACCTCTCAAGAGGATTGTCCAGCCACTAGCTTAAGGAAACCATACTGGTGATCTAAAATTAGATTATGGGCAGATAAAGGCTTAAGACAATAGTTGACAATAGTTGGAGCGTTGAGAGTGGCCACCCATCTTTGGGACAGATTGAATGAGAGCAAACTTCCAGCAAGAAGGAAAGACAGAGGAAAAGCAGAGACGAAAGAGATTGCCTAGGCATGGAGTCAGCATGGAAGAACAGTTTTTGAGTACAATAGGAGGAACACCATCCGGTCTGTATGCCTTCATAGTATTTAGGCCAGAGAGGGCAGAAAGTACATCCTTAGAAGATATTTTTATCTTAAGCATAAATAAGTGAGAGGGAGCTGGAGAGGGAGGAATAGCACCGGAATCATCCAAGGTGGAGTTTTTAGCGAAAATTTGAACAAAGAGTTTAGCTTTGTCAGAAGAAGATGTGACGGTGATGCCATCAGAGTGGAAAAGAGGAAGGAAAGACGAGGAAGTAAAATTGTTGGAGAGGGTTTTAGCTAGATGCCAGAAAGTTTGGGAAGAGCTAGAGTTTGAAAGTTCAGAATCATATCAAAGGGAATTAATGTAGACGGGGAATACCTTAACCATCTCAGATTTGCAGATGACATTGTCTTAATTTCAGATGAAGCAGAAAAGCTCCAAGAAATGTGCAATTATCTCAATAAAGAAAGTCTCAAAGTATGTCTAAAAAAGAACAAAAGAACCAAAGTTATGTATAATGATAAGGCTCAACATAGAATAAGTAAGATTGATAACAAAATTCTAGAGGAAGTAGTAGAATACAATTATCTTGGCCAAGTAATTAAACTAAAAAAAGACAATGAACATGAAATAATAAGGTGAATCACTCTATGATGGAAAGCATTCTTCAAACAGAAAAATATCATGAAAAGTACAGTACCAATAAACCTTAAGCGCAAAGTTTATAACCATTGTATGCTACCAACTATGATCTATGAATTCGAAACTTGGAAATTAACAAAAGTAATGGAGAATATGCTTAACAGTGCACAAAGAGCAATAGAAATATCAATGCTTGGAATAACTCTTAGAGATAGGAAGAGAGCATTTTGGGTCAGAGAGCAAACCAAAGTCAAAGATATTCTAAAAATTATTAAAGAACACAAGTGGAGATGGGCAAGACTAACTGACTGGACCTCCAGAGAGGGAAAGCTTGATAGGAAAAAGACTAGACAGGAGGTGGAGATATGAGATAGAAAAGAAACTGCAGGGGTAACATGGCAACAGCTGGCAGAATCTCGGGAGTCGTGGAAAAGGTTAAAGGAGGCCTTTGTTCAACAGTGGACTCCTAATGGCTTCTGCTGCTGCTCCTGATGATGATGATTATTATATATGTATATATAATATTATATATATATATATATATATATATATATATAAATACCGGTATATATATATATATATACTGTATAATATATATTCGGACATATGGAGCCCTGTATGTTTATTTAAGTTAGAATTAAGAGTTGAGGAGTGCCGAATTACGCAGGCGGCGAAGCAGACCAGCGTGCGAACCAGCGAGTGAGAAACCAGCTTGTCTGCATACCAGCAAACAAGCCTTCACACTTGCGTGCATCATATGGGGACCCTGCAAACTACTTCGATGACCCGACGGTATGACGATGATCGACGCCAGGAGACTCCATTGGACCACGCACCTCTTACGCAACTAGAGGAGCTGTGAATGGGGCGCGCACCATCCCCCGCCTCCTGATTCGTTCCTACACCATCATTGCATAGTATATAAGACCCGAGTAGTGGGCATTCAAATCAGTCTCATTTGGAGTTGGGAAGGTGAACTTGCAGCTGGAGGAAGACGGGGTGAAGTATTATAATGGGATTGTGACTGTCAGTCAGATTATATAAGTGTGTGTTAAGTGTGTTCGGTGTAAACACTAAAATAGTTAAGTAGCGTTAACATAACGTATGTGATTGGGAAGAATTAACGTTAACGCTACTATTATGTACTTAACTATTTTAGTTGACTGACTTGTGGAATAAAGCAACTCTTTAAGTAATTGGGTTATGATAAAAGTAATACTATTGTTTTATATTAATACTTACGAGTTCTTTCATTTGCTTACATTGCTGGTAAGAACAAGAACGGTGATACTATTGTCTCATATTAGTAATATCGCCTTAGACTAACATGGCTGTTTTAATGTTACTTCTAGTGATTTCCTAAGCTGAAGACAATTCTTTTAGCTTCAAAATATTATTTTTGCTTTTCATATTATTTGAGTGAGACCTGAATCGAATCTATTAAGCGATCCTGTAACTTAATTTACTCATAATCAAACTTCAATGTTACGTGGTTAAGAAATACATTTATCTAATTATTAAATATATATCTAACTTTTTATGTGACTTTGATATTAATCCTGATAATAATAATATAATACTATTAACGTAAAACAAGAACCAAGAATAATAACTACATTAAATATAAATAAAAGGACATATAAGAAAACTAGCTATTCATTTCAAAAAGGGTAAGAGACAGAAATATTCTTACCTTAATTAATATTTATCTTTCAAGACTTGATATATAATTAATAGTCCTTCTTTAGATATAACTTATTCGGTTCATAGCCTACTAAGCTTCGGTTAAATAATAATTCTTTATAAATACTATATGACTTTAATAAGTTTCAGTAT